>VZSE01005023.1:177040-337479 GCA_013398275.1 Promerops cafer | reverse complement strand
GAACTCTGGGAAATCTCTGCTTTTAACCCCGTGTGTCTTCAGAGGTGACTCACCTCTTCAGTGGTCACACCAGGTGTCAACATTCAAATCTGACCACTGATTGGTTTAACTAAAACTTCCCAAAAAACTCACTTCCTCCCAAACGGAGACACTGCCCATAGCTGGGAGGTGGAACATTATGGTCTCTAAGGTCACTTCCAACCCAAAACATTCTGTGATACAATGAGTCTATCATATAGCATATCTAGCATCTACTAGTTTCATATACTGTGAAGCAAACTAAGGACAGGAAACATAATTTGGTTAATGAGGATTCTGCCTCTAAATGGTTCTTTGTATTGAATCACATTGTATTCAAAATCCACCTGAATCCCTTCAAAATCCACCTGGCAGTACAAAATTTCCTGACTGCCTCCAAGCCAGGTGGCCAGCTTTGGACTACAGGAAAGCACTTGGCCATACCAAGCCAGAGTGTCCTCCCACATACAGACATCCTGTGCTGGGGAGATTAAACCCTGAGGTAAAATTTTTGAACATTTCTAAAAATAACATCTCGCTTCTTATTCTTCTCTGCCAAAACAAATTACTAGTATTTTCCCTATGGAAAGACTCCAATAGTGTTGGGAAGTCTGCTGCTCTGAATCTGCAAATCCACCCAATAAGTCCAATAAATAAAACCACAGAGGAGCAAAAAAAGTGGGTGTTATTCTAATATGCTTCAGGTACATGGCCAGGCAACTTTCACGTACTTACAGGGAGATGGACAAGATGACCTAGACTCTATGTCTTTTCTTCTCTATCAAAAATTGCTATGGTTCTATAATTACAATCAAACAAAATCATGCTTTCTTCAGGCTGCAAGTGGTGCCAAATGTTATCAGTATGGAAAGGCAGAACATTTAAACCACTCAAGCAGGTGAAGTCAGTCACTGATATTATTTTCCTGAGTGCTGATAACGACTGTTCAGCTAATCCGGTTCGTAGACTGCTTTGCTCTATGGTAATGATATTTGAACCCCTGGAAGAGAGCCACATGCTATTGAAATGATGCTTGATAATGTTTCTGTACCAGTTCCACTTCAATTGACCTGACTGCAGTGTTATCAAAATGTTCAGTTTATAGAACCTAAGCTGTATTTGTGTCTCCTTGATGGAAAAGAAAAATCAGTCTCTAAACACAGTGACCTTAGTGTGTAAGTTAGAGATGACTCTTTTCTTGAGTGCAAGAGGGAAAAAATTCACTTTGGGGGCTCACATCCTTACCATTGCTATTTTAAAACTACAGGCTGCTAATGGACTGTCCTTCACTTCTACACAGAGCAGCCCTAGTGTGTGACCCCATCTTCTTGATGACAGGCTGAATGCAGGGTGGACTATGGAGTGAGGGGTTTTTTTAACATAACTCAGCAAGCTATTGCTCTTATTTTTAACATAAAGCCCTCAAATCTGGAAAGGTAGAGAGGAGTCTAACAACCCAGCTGTCACCCAAAGATGTGTACAATACAATATGTTTACAAATGCCCCACTGGTATGTTGCAAAACCTGTGTGCTCTATTGAGTTCAGGTGAATCAGGGCCAAATGTGGTAGAGAATCTGGCAGGAGAAGATACAAAAGGGGATCATAAGCTGTTCTGACTACCATGGAGCCAGGCCTTGTCTTCATAAACAAGTAATTCCATTTAGTAGGAGTGGATCTGTGAATTGAAAGTGCTGATTTTGAGACACCTCCATTAATCTTGTTCAGATATTTTGCTTTGGACAAGATTTAGGCTGCTCACTAGGACCATGGTCCCCACTACACACGTGGCTCAAAAGTGTTTGCAGGATAAGACGTTAGTCTGCACTTGTATGTTTCCATTGTGGCTGAGGCACATTTGGCATCTACCCTGGGCAGTTCTTATGCTGCAGTTTTCCTTGAAAGAAAGCCAGCTGCACGCACCAAAGCTGCTTCGTGAACCAAGCCAGCCTGCAGGAAAAGGAGAAGGCTTTTGAGTTTGCTTCAGGAGCTTGCTACTGCTCTGATCCAAAATACTAAGGCAGAGGTGGCCACATTCCTTAAAGAACCCCTGCTTGGCACCTGTTTTTTTTTTTTTATTTTTAGTATAAATAGATTTAAAAAGTAAATAAAACACATAGCCTCAAATATAGATATTTTAAGTTTCTCAAGCCTGCAGTGTAATTAATTTCCTTTTGCCTTCAGAATCTCAAATCTCTTGTATGAGGTGCCCTGGCTGAACTACAGATGGTGTTATACCAGAGCAATGATTACACTGTACTTAAACACAGGGTTCCAGAATCTGTTAAGAGCATGTGAGCAGCTTTTGTGATCCTTGAGTCCAACCAACCCCAAATGTCCTCAACAACTCAAGGGATTAGAAGAAAGAAGCCTTGTTTAAATGAAACCAAGGTGAATGCAAACATGAAAGCCACTGTTGTGCATGAGAATTTCAGAAGTTCCTTCTGGTTGTTTTGCATGAGTTTGCAAACAAAGGGGAAAATAAGCTTAAACTCTACATAAAGCTGTGGCTAATTCAGACAAAGTCTAAAGTCCAAAGTCCAAATTCCCTGTGGCATAGTACTTGTATTAAAAAGGGTGGAGACTATCTCTTGCCTTTCCTTCAGTAACTTTGAAATTTTTTTTAAATCTGCACACTGACACTCATTGTAAATGGAATTCAACCCAGTGCAGAACACTAGTCAAAATTTTGCTCAAGGCGGGGCAGAGAATCATAAGCAGGTTTCCTCTGCAGGGTTGAATTTATTCCAAAATTAGATGCCAGTGCCATATCGTTACATTTCAGGGCAATACAAGTAATTACCAAATACAGGATCTGAGCAGAAATGAAGTCACTTCAGAAAATGTCTTGGTGGGCAATTAGTGTTTAGAAAAACCCAGGTTTCTTTCATTTGTTTGATATATGATAAATTTTCTGGACAGGAGTGGAGTTTCTGAATTAAATAATGCTGGAAATGGGCTGGGTTTGTGCCTGTTGTATGACTATCTTGTTTGCTTTGTCACTTTAATTTTCCATTATTTTATTGTATGCTGACTACTTTTTTGTTTATTGAAAATATAAGCATGACATTAATTTCATTATCCTATTCTGCATGCAAGTATGTATTACATTTGCAAATGAAGAAGTGGTAAGGAGAAGCAAATTCAGTAAGAGGGTTTATTATGCATGCATAGCCAAGCAAGTGCTTGTTTTAGAACAGTACATCTTGAACAGCTGTGATAAGGATTGCCAGGATTTAACTATGACTTTTATGAATTGAAATTTTTAAGAAGTATATACAGAAGAAAATACTTTAGTTCATGGACCTCTGCATGTTTTATCTTGAGTAGCAGCAAAAATTGTTCTATTTATTATTAGACTGAGTTAAAATCTGAAACAGAGAAACTAGGGACAAATGTATTATTAAAAGATTAACTTGTCATAAATGCTCATTATTGTAAGTAGCCTCTCTTTTATGGCATCTTCAGTAAAAATGAAACGAACTGAAAAAAGACATTTTTCAACATTAACCATAAAATCAAAAAGATGAAAAAAAGATATTTTTACATTTAAAAAAATACTCATTCCCATTAAATTTGCACTCTGCTGTAAATTTCAAGATACTAAACTATACAAAAAGTGATGGCACCATATGTTTACTTGAAGTGATTTGTGAAAATAGAGGCTATTAGGAGAGCCAGATTGGTAGCAGGGATAGTAGTAACACAATTTCTCCTTACAGCAGAGTATAATGTTGAAGCATTATTTAGATTTAGTGATGCCAAGTTCCTATAACTTATATACAATAATATCATATATCAATTTAAAATATTAATAACATAGCAAAAAAATCTAGCAATGTATTATTAACATTGATTTGATATTATATAGAGCATATTCACATCACTGTTTTACTACTGTTGTAATAGTATAGTAATATGATGTATGTAATATAGATATTAGACTGAACTATAAAATAGTTTTGTAGTTATGTTATGCATACTATACAGACAGACACTAAATAGAAAAATGTTGAAGAATGTGTTTCAACATGCTGAGGTTTCTTTTCAGTTAGGTAATTAGCATGAAGATTTTCTTTCCATCATCTTCCATGGCTATGTTTTCCCTTGTACATTTGCTCAGGTGCTTTGTCATTTGTTCCTTTATTTTCCAATCATCTTCTTTGTCACAGTTTTCCATGCTTTCTAGATATCTTCACTCACTAAAATTATTGCAGATGTAGTCATGCAGTTCACTGGGCTAAGGCTGGAACATGGGGTGCTATTTCTGGCACAGCCACAAACCTACAGGCAAATCTTATTCCTGTCATTCAGTGCTTGCCTTCACTTTTTCCATGGTGCTGGAAGGTATAGTGTTGTACTGAACTCCTTTGTCCTCCTGGTGATTAGAAAAGGGACATGAATAAAAGTAGTACCACGCTCCCAAATTGAACAGAAAATTCACCTTTTAGTGGGAAAGACATGAAAGGGAGGCCAAGTTTGCAAGGAAATGCTTAGCTATTTAACTTTAGGAAGGCATCCCAATCCCTGAGGAAGGACATGTAAAGGCTTATTTCTTCTCTCATTATTTCCAGCTGACATCTCATTCAACATGCTGGATTTACACTGGGCTCACAAGAGGCAGCTGTGAGGGCTAATGCAGCCCTACATGTTCCAGGAAGGTCCATACAAGTCCAGTGCTGTAAAGCTGAGCACGATAAGGCCAAAGTCCTGGCACTGTACTCATTGTGGAAGGCAGTCAAGCTTCAGAATCATGTTTTGAATAATAAATAGAAGTTCATGCAACCATATGAAAAATTTTCTTAAAGATGAAGACAGAGATGACCATATACATCATATATGGATGTAGTTAGTTTTTTTATTTCTCTCTGTTAAACACATAGAGCAATTAAGGCAAACTTGTCAGAGTTATGCTTCTAGAACAGTATAAGTATTTTGAATATACGAAAATATCTTGTACTGACTTCATAACTGGAATTTTCTGTATAGACGTCACTGAATATGGCTAAGTGTCCAGCAGTTAAGAGCTGTGTTCCTGTCAAATGGGGAAAAAGAAAATTTTCAGGCTAGCAGTAACTGCTATTATGAAGTGTGACTCTCACTTGATCACACCTGTCATAATGCAAATGAAGTCCTGATTCCTTTTAAATTACTACAGACTTAACTTCCTGAATAAACTAGTCAAAGCCCTAATGAATCAAGTCAGAACTTCTGCTTTTAGAAATTTCCCGTGGCATAGTACTCGCATTAAAAAGGTTGGAGACTATCTCTAAATACAGGCAATGAGACCGGATGAAAATATTATTTCCTGTACATTTCTACAGTGCACTTATGTTATTCCCATATGTGTGGGACAGGGTTGTGAATACTTGCACTGGTGAGAGCACATGTAAATCTGTGATATCAGATAGCCATCAGATAGCTGTTGATATCAGTGTGAGCCAGTTCAGAATGACCCAGCTACACATTAATACATCAAATCTCATAATGGCTAATTTTCTCTTGGGTCTTCCAGACAGTATATTGACAGTGTAGCCAAAAGCTGTTCAGGGAAGAAATTTAAGTGCATTAGACCCAAATCACCAGCCATGGAAACGTGCTAAGAATAGGTTCCTTTGAACCAAAAGGTAAGCAGTGAAGTGTCAGTAGGATGGATACAAAATAACAGGGTTTAGAAACTGTGGCAATAGAAAGTTTGTGCAGAGGACGAGTAATTACAAGAGAAACACCGTATAAAATAATTTCCCCAGGCTTATTAATATAATTGCGATGCCAAGTTGTTGGGGTTTTTTTCTGCCCATCCACATTAATTCTTTGTTAAACTTGTCATTCATATTCTAAGCACCAACTCAGTCGGAGTTAGCCAATAATTTATTAATTGCATTCAGATTGATTGTGGGTACATGCATGACATTACACAAATCACTGAGTGTGGTTCTCAGACCCTCTTGTGCAATTCAGTGAATTCTCAATGTACTAAAGGACTGCATTGCTGTGAGAATCATAGAGTCATATAATATCTCAAGTTTGAAGGGGCCCAGAAGGATGATCAAGTCCAACTCCCTGCTTTTTTCAGGACTATGAGAAAATAAACAGTACGACTGAGTGTCCAGATGAAAATGCTGCTCCTTTGCTTCTGCTTTCATACATCCAATTACATAACCAAGTATCATTCCAGTGAAGCCAGTGGCAAACAACTGAGATTATATTCATGTTTTTTGTTTGTTGCATTTTAGTTAAGAACAGACAGTTTATTATGTGGGTTTCAAATACTGGAAGGAAATGTCTCATCATTAATTCATTGAGTCATCTATTTTAATTAGATCAAGAGTTAGAGAGCTCACACATTTGTATTCATATTCATTAAGGAAATGCTCCGTTAGCTAATAAGACTGTGCATTGTTTCATGACACAAATGGTTGGACTAACAGGTTATAAAAATCAAAGTTAGGAACTACTTCTATTCACTTATATTGCATTAAAATCATTAAATATTCAACACAGAATCACAGCTAAAAAATACAGAAGAATCCAGAGAGTCTGTAATGGATATAAATGCAATCATTTCTTTAAGACTCATTCTTTGGAAATGTGACACAGTAAGGCAAGAAATTTAATGACGGTACTCTTAGAGCTGAGCACTCCCCATTTGTATTTATAATAGGTGATGGTGAAGCCAGAAATATTCTTTCAAGTTGAGAGATGCCAGCCTGGCTCATTTTTCTGAAATCAAGCACCTCTACATTGCCCTGTGTTCAGTAAATTCATGGGATTAATGGACACCCCAGGAGACCTCATTTTACAGCATCAAACAGCAATCAACTGCTTGAGTTGCTGTCTCAGGAAGCCTCAGGTCTCCACAGCAGCACTAGAAGTGCTCATTACCTCTGGGTAACATATTCCTAACCAAGTACTTGTGACAGAATTAGCTCTATGTTATATAGTTTATTCATTTGAGGGAAGATGAGGATGGATCATCTTTTATTTGTTCAACAAAGTATCTGTTTAAGATCTTTTGTGTCCCAGACACTGACATTTTATTTTAAATTGCATGTTGCATTATACAGCTCTGTTCCTAATACCAAAATGATGAATTCAAGAGCACAATAGATGTTTGCTATCAATTTTGTACCATATTAGTATTTTACTCACAAAATATCACAGGAGGAAAAAAATTGTAGCCTTTTAAACAGCTATTTTCCTCTTCCATGTCTTGATTTGTTTGGTTGGTTTTTTTTCAAATCTGTCTCTGAAAGAATATGCTCACCCTCTCTTCTATTAATTTTAATAATCTTAGTAAATCCCTCTGGATTTAAATTGTATCTTCCCTTTTGTTTGTTTTGTTTTCCCATTTATTGTGCTTGTCATAGCTGGATCTTACAGTCTCATTAGAATCAGTTTCAAAGCTTCCATTGAGTCCAGCCCTGCTGGGCTGTGCTAGAGCCTGGGTTGGAGATGGAGGCAGCTGCAGCAGTGGTTTGTAACAGTTTTGGGAAGGGGCTTCACCAAGACATGAGGATAGGGTGGAGCATGTTAAGCCAACATTTTTTGATAGCCCTTCATGCCCTTTTGCAACATGCCCTCAACCTGGGTGATAGCACAGAAAGGGAAGCTGGTAAGTGGCACAAGGTGTCACAACTGATCGTGAGCATGGGGGTTTCTCCACATCCTCATGAAGGCCAGGAATTTGCCCTAAAGATATATTCTGGCTAAGTTTTTTTTCTATGAATAAGTAATCAAAACTATTGCAGACTTACAGCTGATTAATGAAGATCACTATCAATTATACAGCCTGGTAAACACAGAAACTGGCAGGAAGGACCAGGATTCTGTCTCTGTCTTGGGTTGTAACGTGAAGGAAAGGAAGGAGCAGAAAACATAGAATGCAAGAGAACAAAGATGTGAAGTCACGCAAGATCATCTGTGAATTGAACAACATCCATGGGATGTAAATATTCTGTTGTGTACCCCTGGAGTGGTTGTACACTGAGCACGGAAACTGAAGAAAACCACTTGGCACTTGGATACCAGGTCTCCTTCCAGGCTGTTATTTCCTGCATTGTGGCTGAAGACCATGGGATGACAGAGAGTTTAACTTTGGAAATTGACATAAGGGTGCCATTAATCTACAAGCTGAGTGTCCAGTTGTATTTAAAAATCAACTAATTTTAATTGCCATGTGTGTGGCAGGGTGAGTTTCAAGCCATAAGCACTTGGCTAAAATAGAGCTAGAAAAAGTATTCCTTCCTTCCTTCCTTCCTTCCTTCCTTCCTTCCTTCCTTCCTTCCTTCCTCCTGTCACCCTCATATCTTTCCTATCTCCCTCTCTCTCTCACCCTCCCATGCATTTTTACCAAACAGAATGCAAATATTATGCTTTCATCTAAATGAAAAGATTCTTTTTTGCTTAAGGTCAGGCCATGGAATTGTACTTGGATAAAATTGTAGAGTTAACAAAAAAAAGTATATAGAATTCTGTAACTCACATGAATGCATTTGGGGAGCTGCAGAGGAAGAAGGATGTATGTGTGTGTAAATATACTTCGTTTTTCCATTTGGACTTCATAGAGCAGTTTGGAGTTCTTTCTTTTTCCCTTGGATAACCAGAAAACCAAAGCTTACATAAATCAGTGTTCTAGGCTTCTGTTAAAAAAAAAAAAAGAAAGAAAGAAAGAAAAAAAAAATACATGAAAAGGTGATGTGCAAATATACCCTGAATTCTGGTTAAAAACTTGTCATCAAATGCTACACAATTCAACAATGATGCAGTAGAGTGCAATAGATGAGTTTTAAGTGAAGGTGAATGGCATAAATATAATTCAAATATATGATTAATGTTTACCCTGTAAGATATTTTCTGAAGTAGACTGCAAATATACATAATATAAGAAATAAATTGACCAATCTGGGTTTACTAATAGTTTATAAATATTTTATCATAAAATTAAAAATTATTCTCTGTTGCTATGAGCAAAGAAACCCACTGATATTAGACATATTGCATCATTTATGATATTGAATAAGTCTACAGGAACTGGTTTTAATATTGCAGTATCTGCAAAGAAAGAGTCCAACAATGTTAAAAGAGAGAGATTTAAATGTTTAATGCTATTGTTATTAAAGACTATAAAATGCTATCTGATATGATTAGCCTGTATTTTGTGAAAAAGGCACTTAATAAAAATGGTTCTAACAGCCATATATGAGTTGTGTGAAAACTATTATTATTAATCTCATATCAAATGCTGCATTTCCTACACAATTTCCTAAACAATGATGAAAATCATTGTTGCAGAGTGCTTTTAGCTAGCTCAAATATGAAAGACACTAACTATAAGTTATATATATATGTGTTTTATAGAAGAAGCCTTTAGGTCAAAATGTACAAAGATCTTAAAAGATGTCAAGTACATTTAATCTGAAAAGAGGTGACAGACAAAGAAATACATCACATCAATCCATTAAATGCAGTGCTAGAACACGCATTGTACTCTAAAAATCTCAAGTGGAAAAGCGAGAATAGTAAGGCATAAGTGGAGGACTAACTCTTCAGATTAATTGATAATACCTCACTCACCTGAAAAGGAGTAAAAGAAATGATCACCTGAGAGGAGGAGAGAGAAAGTAGTATGAATCAATGAACAAATTGAAGGAATTGACTTTGAATAGAAGGCAGACAAAAATGTCACAATCAGATTCACTGAAGGACTCACATTTGTGCAGAAAAGCAGGACTGTAAGGAAGGAGTGAATGATGGGTTTTTTGCTTCTTCTCCATGACAGGAACAGTTCTTCTGTCCAACTTAAAAAAAACCATTTATATTCTACCTACATTTTTTCCACATTCATATTGACATGTAAGATCAGTTAACCGTATCTGCAGAGTAGCTGGAAATATATTGAGATCCTCTATAGTTTTTTATCTTTTTAATCTTACCCATAAAGCTCTTAGAATTTTCTTTTAAATGCCTAGACTATAATCCTGAATGTAAGAAACCCCCATCTGTTTCCAGTTACCCCAGAAATTGTTCCAGCCTCTACCACCAGTAATTTTGACAGTTCTGATGACCTTTGTGATCTCAGGCTGTCCTTGAGTCATATTTCTTCATCTTCTTAGGGCTGTTGCTCTAGTTACTGAATTGCAACATTTTTTTTTTTTGTTCTTTAATGGCAGTGTTTGTATTTTGAAATTGTTCTTTAATGACTTTGTGCTTGGAAACTCTTTCAAAGCAATAAGTCAAATGCTAATGCTAGCATTAATATAGGGCATAGATTAACAACGAGGCCCAGAGATAAAAATCAAGCAGCAAGACATTAATCATTAAGCAGATTTAGTGTAACTTTAGATTTTCCTAAATCTTCAAATCAAATTTAGTCAACCAAATCACATCATATATTCCTCCTCATAAATATATTATGCTTCATCTGAAAATGACACCTACAACTTCAATGTGAAAGTTGTCTTTAAATCTTTTCCACTGGTGACGAGAAATCTTATGGATTCCAGCCTAAATATATTGAAAGATTTATATATATCATTTGGTCTTTTTGCCTGAGTGTATTCCCCAGTCTATTTGGAAACTGTGTATTTGCTGTACTCAATTTAATTTCTTTTTTAATCTGCATCTCAGCAGTTGGTTAATACATGAGAGCAGATCCTTTATCACCTTCTTTTACACCTGGGAGTTGTCTTGACTCGGGTGCAGGCCCTTACATTTGGCATTGTTGAACCTCACGAGGTTCACGTGCATCCACTTGTTGAGCTTGTGCAGCTCTCTCTGGATGGCATCCCATCCCTCAGGCATGTCAGCCCCACCACTCAGCTTCTTGTCATCTGCAAACTTCCTGTGGGTGCACTTGATCCCACTGTGTCATCTATGATGTTATTGAGCAGCATTGCTCCTAATGTGAACTCCTGGGGTCACTACTCATCACTGATCTCCATTTTACCCCTTGATTTTCTGAAACTGAAATTTGTTTCCATTTATGCTATTCCCATTCTATTTTTAATATCCTCTTTCTTTAAGCTGGCTTTATCCTAGAACTCTTATTTCTGCACTGCATGCAATTCCAGGCAGATTTTTTTCCCAGTTAAATAAATTATATTTTGATAATTATTCTGTCATGTTTTAACCCCAGTTGAAAACTACTATGAAAAAAATTAACTCTATCCCAGCATCAGCCAGTACATACTTCCTTTTAGATACAGCCCTTTGCAATATAAAATTATTTAAATGCTCAAATTTGATTAATTGTATATTTTTATAAAAATTAAAGAGTATACATACAATTTTGTATGCAACTTACAGTTAGGTACCTAATTTCCTTTTCAGGTCAACTCTTGATCACATTTTCAGAAAATCTAATACATGCAGCTCCCTCAATTCCACCAGTTTCTGAAAATGAGGAGAAAAATGTTGAATCACTTTGGGATGTTTGAAAAATACCCTCTGTATCAACAACAAAGAGTTTTAGTGGTTGTGTGCTCCATTTATAATGTTGAAAATTAGTATAGAAAAATCTCAAAGTTCAATTCCCTTATAAAGTTACCAGGAGCAACCATGTGTCTTAGAAAGCAAAAGATTTTCTGAAGATCTGAATAGACCTGCTCATCTTCTTTGAACTCTTGTGTCCTACAAGGTTTGTTCCAATCAGCAGAGATGACTCTGACAGTAAATAGGTTAGGAACTGCTTTACATGTCCTATTAGTCCCAGCAGGGTTGTACTCTGAGAGGCATGTAGGACCTGCTAAAAGCACTGCACTTCTCAGCATTCTGGTAGCAAATGGATGTGCATATGATTGAAAATGTTGCAGTAATTGGCTGAGTGTGAAAAATATGAAGATGTATTTATTTGCAGAAGTTAGGTGTTGCCCTCTGTGAGTCAGCTGAGAATCACAGCATTTACTGCCTTTGAAGAAAAAATCCTTTGCAACAGATAGCTCAGTAAATCCTCACTGTAGGGAGGATTTCCTCACTCACAGTGGCGGAAACTATGCATTGAGTTTTCAAGGTGGAGAATGGCAGAACATATGTGAGATAAATGAAAATGTTCTGTACTGCCAGCTATTGCAGCTGAACAAATCACTGGCTTTTTATTCTATCTACACAGCTCAACTTCCCTAGGAAAGTCTTTAGGTAAGTGAACAGTCTTCTCCAGGGACAAAAAAAAAGAGCTTTCAGGGAAAAGTTCATTATTTTCAACCAACCTGATGTTCAGTTACGTATCTTAATATCAGGACATTTTTGTGGTACTCAGGTTTCCTACTGCACACAAGTGCTTCGATTACTTTCTGCATTCTATCTCCTGCCTGCTGCATTTTAAAGATCACTTAAAATCTATCTCACTCTAGCTGCAGAAGAAATAATAAGGACATAAAAATTGTGTGCAGGTATCCCTAAAGCTGGTGAATTTGGAAGATGTGGTGAATGAGCACTCAAAATGAAGATTCTGCAACTGCTGTTTCTACACATCTATGCACAGGTCCTGACCACCCAGAGATGTTCTGTACCAGCCTGGGCAGTTCTATGTATTTCCCTCAAAAATGTTATATACAAGTGCTCACATGATCCAATGAAAATATGAATTACAGATTGGATCTGTTTTGCCTAATTTAGGCATGTAACTTACTTTTAAACTCCTGATCCCTACACTTCTGCTCGGAGATCTCTCAAATACATCTATTTCTTTCTCAAATTGTGGGAAGCAAACTGTCTCAAAGGCTACATCTACATTTGGTCTTCCCCAGAAAGTACATACATCCCAGGGCAAACTGTCCAAATGTCCATATTGCCCTAAGCCTCCTCCAGTCTGTCTGGTACTGTTAGGTGTAATTACTGTATTTGCTTTTATTTCAGTCTGTATGATGAAGTGTAAGGGCTACGTTAAACCACTGCTGGGGTAGTTGTTTTGTGACATGATGCTGCATGGTTTTTTATGGCATGCAAGTGTTGCTTTCTTTGACAAAATCTTTTGTGTTTTCATAAGGCTGTACAAGGCATGGAGAGGTTCGTGGTGTCTCATCCTTGCTGCCTGTAGAGTGTAGTCCCTGCACCAAATGTTACACTGGAACTGCAATCGTTTTTATCTCAAAGGCAACTCTGAAATGAAAAAGCCTGAGAATGAACTATCACACATGGAGGGGGAATGACAGAGGGCCAGATTCTAGAAGCCAAGTTATTTGCTAGTGTAGATGTAATAAATAGTATTTTACAACTGACATTTCACCAATACTGAGTCAAGTGGAATAATTACCCTCAGCATCTTTCTTATAACATTACTATTAACATGTCAGAATGTGATTTGCCTTGACTTTCATTGTTGACTTTCATTTGGTTTCTTTTCCACTCTAACTCTTGGACCTTTTCCCTTGCATTTGCATTTACTCAGCTATTCCTAATCTAGTATTGATGAATGTGATTTTCCCCTCCAAAGCGCAGCACTTGACACACATCTTACTGAATTTTATCTTGCTGATTTAAGATCATATCTGAAGATTATTACAGTAATTTTGAATCTTGATCCTGGTCCCTAAAGCATTTGTATGCCCTATGCTGTTAATTAGTATCATTCATAGATTTCAAACATAATCACAATGCATTTTGTCATCTTAATCACCAATGAAAATATGTTTAAAAGTCTTAGATGTAGACTGTAATCTGTATCTAATTCATGTGCTTCTATTCATCCTATTTCTCCTTTAACCTCTAGCCTGAGAAGCCCCAAGAGTCACCTCTGTAGTTGCATAAGTATTTAAAACTTACATTCATATCTAATCTGGTTCACAAAATTATATTTAAGTTACCAAACTGATTTCTTGTGTCCCCAAAGAGGGAGCAGTCTGTCACTTACTGAGCTCTGCATAAATGTTAGCTGTTCTGTCACTAATTTTGCATTCCAATTTAGAAATAGGTAATCAAAAGTGGGCTAATGATGCTATATTTTTCTCATATTCCATTACAAGCACCATGCATTTACTCTACTATATTTATAGAAATCCATGGGTTTGTAGAAAATTATGTCTGCAAGTTTTATTGTTATCAAGTGACCTACTTTTCACCTTTTCATTTGAACATAGAAGATATATTTACTATCGGTTTCTGAGATAGAAATGTGGTATTGTTTTTTCTAGTTCAGCATCCTTTAATGGCCATGCAGTCTATTAAATATCTATTACAGACTCCAGATTTAATAAATGATTTCTAATTGACTAGATGTCAGTGGCAACATTCAAGAAAACTCAGTTACATGGGATTTTTCATTGATTTTCCCCATATTAGAAAATGAAATGTCAGCTACCATTAATTGTGTTTTCAGAATACAAAGCATACTGCAAAAGTAGCTGCTAAAACAATTCTAGCTTAACATGCAAGACGGGTATTTTTTTTTAAATTAATCCAATATATAAACAATTACTACAGTTATGTGCCTCTGTGGGTCAAATGGATGTGAATGCAATTGCAATCTATAATATGGAACCATTTTGCAGGCTTCTAGGAAAAATGCATTCGGAGACATATTCTGCACTTGTCTCTCCTTATACATACACTGTCTGCATGCAGCACCACAGCAGCTGGTTAATCCATGGTTTCCAGGAGCTCTCACCTACAAGGACTGCATCACCCCTTCCATGAGCTTGCACCACGGCTGTCCATGACTCAGAGACAGAACTGCTGACTTATATTGTGTTAAAAGTACACATGTCTACCCAGGCTATGTGCCATTACTAAGGAGGGTATGATCCCAAATAAAGTTTATGAGATTGTGACACATATATTCCTTACCATTGAAGATCCACAGTTCAAAATGTGTTGGTGCATCTTTGTTGCCTGCCTGTGTCTGCATTTGTGTGATCAGGCCTCCACGATCATCACGTATGCTTTCTACAGGTGTAATTCCTCAGATTTTCTTTCATGGGATCACATTTTTCATGCCATTGGTCTATACAGTCCTAGTGAGATGATATTAGAAGTCTGGATGTGAAAATTCATTTGACTATGCACAATTTACAGTAGTGCTAGAAGTTCTTATGTCTTTGTAGGGAAAGAAAAAATCCATGACCTTTCTAAAGTATGTGATGTGGCATTCAATTTCCCTGCATCTGATCGATAAGCAAGCAGGAAGTTATATCTTCTGCCCTGCTAGACAAGCATAATTAAGCAATAAGGCAATGGAGGTAGTTGTGATTATCTTAGGATGCACCTGGGAGCTGCCTTGTTGCTATTTTAAAACATCTTTATGTGAAGGGAACTGTATTAATTTCTGCTGAGAAAGATAAAGTTGGCAGTTTGGAATGCTCATGAGCAGCAGTTTCAGCTGTGCTTTACAGACAGTAATGTGGTGTGTTCACCCCAAACCATCAGGCTTCTCCTTCAGCAGAAGGAAATATGGAGCAGATTGTAAACATTTAATTGACAGTTCAGACTAAGCAGAAAAAAAAAAAAAGCACAACTCTTCCCACAAAACAATTATGCTTTCGCTGGCTTGCAGTGAGTGCAAAACTTATATTTTTACCAGTTTAGAATAAAAATATGTTGCCTCCAACACTTGACTTTCAGGGAAGACATCTCTGCATAATTAATAGTATTGCATCCACATTCTAATTTATGCATTTTAATTATATCAAAGGCCTGGTGAATAATTAATGCTAGCAAAACAATGGGTCTGAAGCATAAGCTGAAAAGTATCACTTTTTAATGGGCTCTGTAAATTTAAATAACTAATGAAAGCTATTTAACTATTTGATTGTGAGAATATTTCTCCCTGATACAATCAAGGATTAACTACCATAATTGAGCAGCCTCTCAAATGGAGAAATGTTAGCTCAGGTTAGTTGTTTTCTGAGAGTACTATAGTATATTGACCCACCTGAGCTATATGCTTGCAGGAAAGAGATTTATTTGCATGTTTCCCCTCTCAGAGGAACTGGCATGTCATTGGTATCATCTATAAGATGTAAAATCAAAATTTTGGGCACAGTGTTCCCCTTTGACCTCCTGTCTTCAAGTAGGTCAGTTCGTGCAAGTTTCATGGGGAGATTTAGAATTGAATCTAAAGAAATACAATATAGAATTTATTATCTTTGAGTTCAGCAATCTAAGAATTAAGGATGTAGGCCAGGTTAGTAATTTAGAGCCTTGCAGTGGTTGGAGAGAGATAGAACCTCTGGAGAATTTAATCTCATCCTAAAATGGGTTTTTGAAGTAGATGGGATTAATAACCATTTGGCAGTGTCTAGCATTTTTCTGTTTTTTACAGAAGAAGCTTAGGATACTGTCTTACCCATACACCTAACTTCTAGACAGCCAAGTTTAGATGAAGTTAATGTCACCAGCAAAGGCAGCCTCTGAAGGTGGGAGAGAGACCTACTTACACCAATCTGAGGGTGTAAAGACCAGGGCAAAACAGAAGGGCTCACAGCCCAGAGCTGTGCAAAGCTCAGTGTGTCACACTGACAGCCAGCATTGGTTGCTTGGCCAAGTCTCGGATTTGAATTGTGTCACTCATTAAGAAAGTCCCTCCCCCTCTGAAGGGCTCAAAATGTACATTCATGTAAATCTGCCATACCCAAACTCCAGCCTCCAGCCCGCTCTGGTCCCTGGGGCTGTGCTGGGCAGTGTGATGTGCTAAGGCTGTCCCAGATGTGCTAAGGCTGTCCCAGATGTGCTTTCATGTACTCTGAGTTTGTCACCCAGAGTGGTGAAAGCATGTGGACAGCAGACAGCCCTGACTGCACAGCATGGAAAGCCTGGCAGCAGAAAGTTCTCATTTCTTTAGGAGAGTAAAATAGTACAGCAAATGATGAATTACTGCAATCCCTGGCAATATATTACATACACTCAAGAAATATCAGCTTGTCAATATGAATATAAAATGAATAGCTTCTACCAACTTTTTTGTTCTTGTTTTCCATATCAGAAGTTTGTACTTTAATGCAAAATATTTAAGGTAGTGTCATAATAATACCAACAGTATAATGGAGGACTTTTAAAAGAAATAAGATTGACAAAGGCCTCTGCCAATTTTGCATATTTAAGTGCAATAATAAGTGCCCTTTATTTAAGTGCATTAATTTGAGCTCAGTAACTTTTGGCTCCTATGTTTGAAATTTTCTCTTTTTACCTAATACTCTGTATTGAATTGAAGTATTTGACTCCCCATAGCACTCACTTGTGTCACTGGGGAGATATGGAAGGCAACTATGTAGGAATTAACTGTGTTTTCCCTGTTTTCAGCTGTGTTTGCATGAGCCTGGACACGAGCTAATGCTCTCCTCAGTGGTTCTGGCCTGTGTCAGGCAGGCGAGAGGTACTTCCAGTTTGGTTGGGCTGGATGGTGTGTCCCTTCATGCAGATGTTGGGAAGGACAGGGAAGAGCAGAAAAGGTTCTTTGCAGAGGTGGCTCTGCTCCAGGGAAATCTCAGCCAGCCATAGAATTCTGCTGCCTGGCCCCAGTGAATATTTCATAGAAGTCAGAAAGCGGAACACAAAAGAAAATCTGCCACAGTATCAGAATAAACCAGTTTATTTCTTGTGAGAAATAGTACCTGAAAGAGCAGACAGATATTGGGGCAATCTGGGGCTGGTGTCAGAGTTAACAGGCTAACACTGTTGTAATTACTTGCTCTTCACTGCTCAGCTTTCCTGCCCAGGGGCTAGGCAGGATCCCGATGGCGTTCCTCTCTGCTTTCCTTACTGCAGAACCTACAATGAGTAGGAAGAACAATCCCCCAAGAAACACAACTCTTTTATTGAATCCCGTTTAAGACCAAAACCTGCTTAGCATGTTTGGGATGGAGTCTGGGGTTCTAGCTGTCCAGTGCTTGTAATGTGGCTAATGAAAAGAGCTGCTGAAGCAGGAGTTCGTGGTCTCAGGTGAAGTGCCTCCCTTTGCTTCTGCCTTTGCAGGACTATGCTGAGAAGGAGAAAGCTGCAGCTAAGGCCCTGGAGGATGTGAAGGCTAACTTCTACTGTGAACTGTGTGACAAGCAGTACCACAAACACCAGGAATTTGACAACCACATCAATTCTTATGACCACGCTCACAAGCAGGTAAACCTGATAAATGTCTTGCCTGTTACGACGGTCTCTCTTCCCTCCTCATTGATTGTGGGAGGTTTCTAAATTCACCCAAGTAGAAGACAATTCATCATTTGATGTTTTCAACTTTAACATGCTACCTTCCATTAAAATAAAATGGAAAATATTCATTTTTATTGCAATTTCTTTAAAGCTACTCTGACTGAAAGGTCTCCAGCTGTCATTTTAGATACATGCTTAATACCAATGTCCAGACATAATTTGACATATTTAAATGTGGAATAGTTAAAAACCACAGGCAGGGGGAAAGACCACTTCCTCAAATGACTGGGTCCCTCTTTTAACCCTCCCAGTCTCAGAAAAGCCTCTATTCTTCATGCTTTTATCAGAGGCATATTACCATGTTGTTTCAAGATGGTTGTGCTGTTTCAAGGGCAGAAAAGAATTTTGTCTATTTTTTTTTTTTAAAGCATCTGATTCTGGAGATAAAATCTATGTTTCGTAATGTTTCTCTGGTGGAATAAATTTTGCCTTGCTTGCAGAATGATATAAAATAATCCCTAATGAGATGTTGGATTCCTGGAATAAGATAATAAATACTAAATTTTTATCACTTTTTTGGTATCAATTTTATCACATTTGTATGTGGTAGGTATATTTTACCCATATGTGCCTATTAACTTTATTTCCTGCATCCCAATTTTCCTCCAATTTTAGCAAAATCCATATTTCAGTTGGCAATATGAAAGGAAAATGCAATTAATTAACATAAGCACTTCAGAATTTAAAGAAAATGGTTTGTGAAGTCCAGGAGTGAACATTTCTGAATTTCTGAAGTGAGGGATCACATCTGCTGAGCTGGCATGCTAAGCACATGTAACTGGATTCTACAGATGGATCTTTTTCTCCTGTATTTCTGCTAGTGCTTGCATTTAAGTGCTCATGTATTGCGTGCATCCAAGTTGCCAGGGAATTAGTGTCCTCTGTGTGATCACACTTGTGGGTTCATGGGGGTCAGGAGCTATCTCAAAAATATGTGAAACCATTAGAAGTTGCAGGTGTTTCTGAACAGAGTATTAGAAATAATAATGTTGAATAAAAAGAGCAACGCTAAAGGCAAAACTACTCGCTCTCCCTGAAAGCAATCTTATTGTCTTCTGCAGCATCACAGAGGACGTAAATCACCCTGGAATTTTCTGTGTGCATCTATCACAGCACTTCATTAAAAAACTGCCTAAGGTCTGCCCACTTATCAAATACTGAACCATCCTGCTGAATTCAAGCACCCCAGGCAGCTACCCATGGGTAATAATGGGACTCTTTTGTCCCATCACTCCCAAACCAGTTATGCATTTATGTATTAAATTAAAAACAATTCCTCTCATCACCATTCCATTAATTAACACATAAAAATTTTTTATAATAATACAAAACAAATGCTTTTCCAGATCCTAAACCTGTGACTCTAATCCCTATAAATACCCATATGCTGCGCAAAAGATTTTTTCACCCTTCAGCTGTTTTTTTAAGTCATCAGAAATGCATCTGAACTCAAATGGAGCCATTTGTGCTTTCCTCTTCACACACTCCCCCTGCGAAAAGCAGTTTATGCTAAATGAAACAGCCTGCTTCATGCACCAACTATGATTGGGCAGGGGAGGTTTTGGCAGGTTTCTGTTATAAAAGGGCTTGTTTAAGCAATAAAACTCTTCTTAATTTTCAGATAAATTTACTGCTTTAAAAGCTGCCAGACATAGTGCTGGAAACTAAGAGTCTGCACAGAAATGTGCGACACATACAGAATATCAACTGGCAGTGCAAGCTCACCTCATCCTGCCCTTTCAGACGTAGTTCAGAAGCTCAGTTAGTGCAGGATTAGCTAGCTACCCTCCTGATGTGACAGGGTAATTCAGTCTCTTCTCCCCTCTCACTTCTTACCTGGTCAGCCAAGCCTGGGAAAAGCGTTAGTTTGCCTCTAGGAATAGTGTAGGTGTACCCTTTTCTCTGACTTTTATTGTCAGTCACAGAAAAGCCTCTCTTCTTCATAACTTAAAAAAAAGACTTAAAAAACTTAAAAAAAAAAATAGTTAATTTATGGTTTCCGCTGGGTTTTGTTACTTTAGTTTCAAAATGTTTATTCTGGGAGGGACATTAGCCACCACAAGAGCTTCTTCCTCTGAAGGTATGTTTTCTGTTTCCTAGCAGTAATTTGGGGGTAGCTTTAGTAATCTGCATGGATATGTTCTAAACATCATTCTTCTAATGGAGAGTAAATTAAAATGAGACACTCTTTGCATCTCAGTAACAATAGAGTATAGTCCTCCCATGCGATTTCCCATTTAAATGCTACTAATTCACAATTTGTATTAAAGTGGCAATGATGTTTAGAGAAGATAGAAAGGCAGCAAAAAGGATATTGCACTGAGTGCTTAATCATAAGTCTTTTGTTTGTCTTCCAGACAAAACAGATTTTATTCAGGGAATTGTGGCTTTAATCTCCAAAACATTATGGTTTCATAAAATTAATTTTGCGATCCATTTTCTTATAGATGATTTCAACCCGTTGTTATAGCAGGGAGTGCTGAGTCCTGGACCCAGCAGTTGGCACACCAGCCATTGCCCTCTCTGTCCTCAGAGACTGCAAAATGTTTTGATGACAGTCTGGCCTCGTTTGCATAAATGGTCTTTCTGTGTTAGATTATTCTAAAGCAGTATACTCAGACATACTTGGTCTCTCTCTGCTCACTGCATACCTTCAAATTTATAGACATAAAAATATGATGTATGTGTACATAGATATGCATAAAATTTTGACGAACCATCAAAGATCAATGCCTACATCTTCATTATCTTCTAACACTGTAATGACCCTGGAGACCTCTAATATTATTTATCTATTTTTGAGTAACATTGTCTCACTATTAAGCAATTCTTAGTCCTTTGGTTGTCTTGTCAGCATTAGTCTCAACATCTTTCCTGACACACTACAAGAATTTTTCATTGATATTACCTGCTATTGAAAATTAATTTCTTTCAGTGCAGCGCTGGATAAAGTGAACACAGAAAATCTGTCTGATTGGAAGTTTGCACTCCCACCCAGCTTTACCTGAGCCTTCTGTTGTTAAACCTGATACTTAACAAGGCTGGGGCAGGAGTGTGGGTGACTTTCCTGGGAGAACCTAATCTTTCATCACTGTACAGCCCTGTGCATACATCTCTCTTGGCCCACCACATATCAGCGAACCCACTTGAAATCACAGCTTTTTTCCTTTGTGGTTTTTTCCAATGACTTTGTAAAGTCAGGGGCAGCAGTCATGGGGAGTAGCCTATTTGATAAATCTGCAGTTTCTCTCCTCAAGCATCAAGGTGAAGGACGCTTACTCTCACTTTCTCACTGTATTGTCTGCAGCAAAAGTTAACTGCATCAGAACGGGGTACCTTGGCTCTGCCAAAGCTGTCTGAACACTGAAAAGCACAAGGGTCCTGGTGTGAATTCATTTAAAAGTGATCAGGATATAAATAACCTGAAAAGGTAATATATGTGGGAGTAGGCTAAGCTGAAAATAATATATGTGTAGTTCTTTTTAACCATGTTGTGTGCATCTTTAAAATGAAGCCAAGCTTGAGCAGAGATGTCTATTTGGTTGGCATTATTAAATGGAATCTTTTAACAACTCCAGGTCATGCAGAGTGTTCATTCATTCAGTTAACATCAAAGTAGTTGGAGCTTTCAATTTTTTGCATAAATAATCCTTGGCAATCAGCAAGGCCTTTAGATGTCAGCAAATGACAAAATCACAAATCTGTTCTATGTACTGCAATGTAATAATTGTGATGATGATGATGATAATAATAATAATAGATATAAGCAGCAAAGAAAAACAGGGCTGTATTGCCATCTTGGGGTTTCTGATGACAAAGCAAGTCTTTAGTTTTGTAGTCAAAATTTAACCATACAGTTAAATGCATCACATTCTCATGATGATGAAAAAATACACAAAACTAACAAAAACCTACAAAAAGCACCCCACAACATAAATTTTAGTGTCCTTGAAGCAGAGAGTACTAAGTAGGCAAACAGAAGTTTCTGTCTACTCTAGTTTACATGCACATACCTGTATTTTAGTATTTACATCCATGCATACTAGCATTTGGTTGTATTTTTGGTATGAGAGCCTGATTTAGTATGTACAGCTGTTGGCACTTACTGTTAAGCCTTTATGGTGCTTGTGGATTTAGACTCTAATTCAGGCAGAGATTTAGCTCCTGTTAAACATCAAAGCTAGCAAATATGCTTACATTTTAGCTAGCATTGCTGCTATCACCCAGAAAATGCACTGATAAGTTAACTCAGAGAAAGCTCCAGGAATGAGTGTAAATGCTGAGATCTTGTTAGTTCATCTTGAGGGTGTTTTTTTCCAGCATCTCCATGTTTATTGGAGGAAAAGGAAGTCATGTCTTTTGGTGCCAAGGGAAACCTGTATTACCCAAACAATTTTCATTTGGAGGGGAAAAAAAAAACTGGTTTGGCAATATCTGAGGGATTTCACCTTAGGATTTGGGAAATTAGGCAAACATACTAAGAAATCTTCTTGTGGACAAAGGAACGCATATTCAGCAGTAAGAACACATTAATCACAGACAGGACTGCACCAGCATGAGGGTCCCACATTACGTGTGCTTGTGTAGTCTCTGCTTTTTTCCCTTTAAACACAGAGGGACCCACTGCTCCTCTGGTGCTCCCACGTGGACAGGGCTGAGGTCCTTCCCCGTAGCCCCTGCTCCTGCACCTCTGCATCAGGACAGTGCCCTTTAAAAAGCTGACCCTTTAAAAGCAGGACGCTGGCCCTGACTTTGTAGGGCCAAGTTTTGCCCATGGGGTCTGTACTCTCTGGCCTCCTCAGGAAACCACCTGGTGGTAAAAGACCTCCTAATTTCTTGCTTTCAGTTAGCAAGTGGTGTTGTCAGCAGTCACCAAGATTCTGCTCCTGTAACTCACAAAAAATCACCTTGGTGTGATGCTTGTCAAGAAAGACATGCATACTTGTAACAAAACTTTCACATTCCTCACATCCCTAGTAAGATTAAAGAAAAGAAGTCAAATAAGAGAAACAGTAATATGATATTAGATTCCCTCAAACAGCTGGTTTATAAGTGGACTTGAAGTGATATTTTGTATATGTTGTAGTTACTGTCCTCTTTAACTACCAATGGATTTCTATACTCCAAAGCCACTGTCACATACACAAATTGTTATATGTGTGCAATTTAGAGGGTTTAAAATTAGGCCCAGTGCTGAAAATTGTGAACTTTCTAAGAAGGAACCCTATAAGCAGCCCCCTCAAAAAGTAAATTAAAATATTTAAATGAATAAAATGAGGAATGTTCATATGTTTTACAAGAGAGGGGTGTTAGAGATGAAATTACATCAGAATACTGACATCATGATTCAATACAGTCAACAGTTTCGCAGATTTTTTCCACAAAGTATTTTTTAATTTCAGTGAAATGCCTGCTTATTTCTAATTTTAGACAAATCTATTACCAGTTTATATTTTAACTATATCCACTATACAATTATTTAAAATGCTCACCTCTTCCAGTATAACATTTGTCAGACACTTCTGCTTCTTTGCAACATTTTTTTCTCTTGAATTTGGGGGTATGGATGCCACAGAATTCTCAGTTTTTGTTTTATTCATTTATTCATCTACAATACAAATAACAATTCAATTTGCTCTGCTCTATCCTTTTAAGCACATCTTTCTCTTCCCTTGGAAACTATACTCTTGATGGTTTTAGCCTAGTCTAGTTTCTTTTTATATGAAGACCAAAGTTAAAAGCAAAAAATTTATTTCTATAGTATATCCTATCATTTTGGTGTCTTTTTGCCTTAAAGACACACTTTTTTCTTGCTCATTGTGAAACTAGTGATTTTCTTGTTGCTCTTTATTCCTATGCCATTTATTACATTCTCTAATTTCTGTTATAGCTTCACACTTTCTTAGCTGTTCATCACACACTGTTCATCATACACTGATTTTTCAGTGTATATTCTTGTTCATACTTCCAAAAATTAATTCCACTCTGACTGTAACTGTTCCTGAAGAGCAAGTTTTTGATAGTTTTGTGCTGAATAGTTATGTTTTTCTCACACTGCCTTTTCCATGATTAAATTTAAAAGATTTTCTCATTCTTTCAGAATTTGTTAAGGTGAATTAATCCCTTTCATTCATCATTCTTGTAACTAAATTAGTTTTGATTACAAACTAGATTACCCCAGTGGTACTGGATTGTTAGATACAGAACTGATTGTGATGCATATAATGAAGGTTTACAAACACTTTGTATTTTAAGAACAAGCTTTCCATTGCTCTTGGTTATTGGGCTGAAATTTTGCTTATGGATCACAAGCTTTAGCAAATAACAGTAAAAATACATAGTATTTGCAAAGTCAAGAATAAAGTAGAGAGAAGGCTTCAGAATCAGTTCTCCTGGGACACCCTAAAGTGGTACTTTTATGTATCTGCCCTTTGATGAAACCTTTAATCTCAGGTTGCATGTTGTTTTCACCGAGGAAATGTCCCTGACTCAGTACTGAAGATGGACTGTACTTTGGAATTTAATCAGTTTTGTGCAAGGCATGCAGCTGCTGCCTGCAAAAGAACTGATGATGTGAAATGAGGGGGAACAGGAGGAGACCAAGTGGGTTTGGGAAGCAATAATGGAAATAGGTGTGGACAGAAACAGCAAGAACAGCAAGGCATGGAAGTATCACTCAGAAATTAGAAGACAAGGGAGAAGAAAGAGTTACAAGAGGAAGGACCAGGAGAAGCAATCAGTAAATGAGGAGAAATACCAGGATAAAGCACTGCAGGAAACTCTCAATGTCAGCCACTTAGTGCCACCAATGTCTAAGTCATTGCATTTAGAGATGAGGAATTGAGTGAATAGGCCACATTTCACAACTCTAATTCTGTTAAAGAGAGTACCATAGATACTGTACTGGCACACAGTGTTGGATTGAAAATAATAAAAAGGATTTACACAACATAAAAAATGGCTGGGGTCTGGAAAAAAAAGTAAAGAATGGAATGAATAATGCTGTTTTCAAATACATTTTCAACTTTTACTACTGCTAGATAATATAAGACCAAAATTTTCTTGTCCTGAATGCTTCTTTCTTTTATTTAGACACAGAGAAATCCTGCCTTTCAAAAGACATGTTTGCATCACAGCTGCTGTGCTTCTGAGCACCTGCAATCCAGCAATTTGGAAAGGCTGAAGTAGCAGTTCAGGGGAACAGACAATCAGGTTGTGTCACAGCACAGAAACTAATGCAAATAAGGGCAACGTAAAGCAAAACAGGATGCCATCAGCATTTAAGTAAAGGAATAGTATGCAACATATGCACAAAAGCAGGACGATGATTTTGTGGCTTCACTGTACTGGGAACATTTATTTCCCCGGTTTGAAATTTTCCTAAAATGAATGCTTGCTTTATAATACCATGCAATATTTTCTTAAATAGTATGAGGGGAGGCTTGTATTTATAGGTCTGCTACACAGAGATGCTTCAACTGCACACCAGAGCAAGTGCATGTACCAGAGTAGCTCCAGAGCAGCAGAAGTAGCATTATAAAATACCACTGAGCACACTCTGGTGATTAGGAGTGACTCGAGGCAACACATTCCAAAGAAATGTCACCAGAAATAATTCTTTATTTTAAACTTACCAGTCTGTGCACATCAGTAAGTTTTATAAAGAACTGTTAAACCTGCTGCCCTGCCAATGCTTTGCTGCTTTCTTATTACTCAGTGATAAAGTAAATAAATTGGCAGTATTCATCCTTTTTAAATTGCATGTTGCTTAGAATAATGAGATTCCTTTCATCATTAGCCCTCAAAAAAAAAAAAATCTTGCAAATAATGCAGAGCTTCTTTTAAATTTAATGTCTTGATAAGCTAAATTGTTAAATGCTAGATGCTATGGAATTACATTTGGTGTTCTTTAGAATGAATGCTAATTAACATGTAAATTAGCAATTTAACCCTCTTTAAATTGGAAAAAAACCCATGGGACACCTAATTTCATAGTTGTTAATGATGGTCCAATGACTGTAGAATTTTTCTTAAGCATTTCATTATATTAGGAATTACAAAAGTGTACTATCAGGTTTTGGCATTTAAGACATAGCAATAACCAGAATGTCACTTAGAGGAAGTGCTTTTCATTAATGCCTGTGTTATTGTTCTTTCCGTTCCTCTCAGATGGTATACTTTTTAATTACTAAAGTTTTAAAAGTAATTTTCCTAGCAGGAGGAATGGTTGATGCAGTGTAATAGATGGCTTATTAAAATAAGCAAGGAATTGTAAGGATTACATTCATAACAAAACCAAAGAGATGATGCCAAACCACAGAAAAACACAAAATTACCCCTGAAACCAGCATTTTAGATTTTAATTTTGTACAATAAATCCTCACTCAGAGCATGAAGGAATACATTCTTCTTCAATTATATTTAGACAAAAGGTGCAGTTAACCTGGCGGAAACTCAGAATCTCTGGTTCAAATAATTTCCCACTGCTTCAGAACTTGCTCCTGTTTAAAATACAGACAAAGAAAAAGATCCAAAAACTAAACTAATTAAAACATTCTGTTATGACTGTTTTACCATGGCAATGATAACCAAAACCAAAAACAAAAAATTGAAATAAAAGACTTCCTAAAACATTCCATTCAAATTTTAAAAAATGGTTTTGACCAGGTCATACTTCTTTATCCTAGTGCATAAAAAGAGTTATCAAAATCAACATATTCCTCTTTGGTTCTGAGTTCTGAAATGCTAATACATGCAGAACATAGAATATTACTTAATTAAATGAGCTAGGCATGTAGAACCTAAGTATTTATATTTAGATTATTATTCCCTGTTAACCTTTAGGGCAGCCAGACTGAAGTTGTGCCTGTGTTACTTAATAAGATAAATTATGTTGGGTGTTGCTGTCCTTTTAAACATCTCTGTATTCAGGGATACAGAATTTTTCCACTTTTTAAATACCAGATATAAAGACAGAAGAAGCAGAACAAACAGCATGTTTTCCATCTACTTCTATGCAAAATGTTACCATTCATGTGAAACTGTCTGTTCACGATGAACTAGCAAGAGCTGTGCAGGACTGAATGCAGATGTACATTCTATTTCCTGGGCCAGCTTCAGAAGACTGGCAAATATTACATAATACTGTGTATAGGCCACATATTTTGCACAGTTGGTTGGGGTTTTTGTGTTAA
Organism: Promerops cafer; assembly: GCA_013398275.1. Classification (NCBI taxonomy): domain Eukaryota; kingdom Metazoa; phylum Chordata; class Aves; order Passeriformes; family Nectariniidae; genus Promerops; species Promerops cafer. The sequence goes on along the minus strand of VZSE01005023.1, from coordinate 310,131 downwards.
ATCAGTAGATCTGAAATACCTGCTGTCATTTTAAGGTCAGGGCCTGCAGCATCTACAAACAGTGAGGTGAGAGAGGCAAAGCAGTGCCAGATGCTCTGACTGGCTTTGGTGACTGTGTGTTCACAAGTTCTTGAACTCGTGTTTGTGGAATGACTCTTAGAAAAAGGTGTTATTCAACCAGATTAAGGAACCTGTTCCACAGGATACTCCACATCTGTACATATTTTATCTGAGGTAGTCCTGTGCCATAATCAGCTTTTTGGAAATACAGCAATTAGCTGTCATAGCAAAATGTTAAATGTTCACAGAAAAATTACATTTCTCTTGGCTTCTGCGTAACTTTTGAACTTGCTGATAACTTTCCCTCACCTGAAAAAATGATAATATTTTTAATCCCATTGACATACACAAAGTATATCTGATGCTATAAACATCTGTCTAGAATCTGTGTCTATTACAGTTCTGTTCATTTTTAAATGCCTGCACCTTCCAAGCAGTAATTAACATACAAGAATGTAGCTGCACAACTGAGTCCTATGGAACTTTAAGTCATGCTTATCAGCTGGGTTTGTGTTCAAGGAACCTTACCATGTGCCTTGTACATCTTTAAGGGGCACTCCTAGCAGAAACAAATATTTTAAAGCAAAATAGAAACATATCTGTGCATCACCAAGACAGCAGTAAAAAGGGTGAGATTAGTCATTTATCATCCTTACTTAGTTAAATGCATTAATTAACATATTTTAATGTCTCTCTAAGGGAAAAATAAAGGATGTAACCCAGACTGATTATCATTTCATATTTTTTACAACTTTATAATAATTAGGCTCTATCAGAAGTCATTAAAAAGATGAGGGCTCTTTAAGCATCTTCTCAGATTAAATTTCAAGGGAATGAATAGAGAAATGTAGGTGAAATGCATGTGAATACCAAACAAACATACTAATGCAGGTGATAGGACAGCAAAAAATATATATTTCTTGAAAAAAAACCAAACCAAAACCAAAACCAAACCAAACCAAACTGAAAAAGCCTAAACTCTAATTTTTCAGGAAATGTTTTTAGAGTAGAATGGTTATTCAGGAATGTGATAAGATCAAAACTATATTTCATGCAGAAGTTTTACATAATTTAGTTTCAATCAGTTTGAAATGGTTCGTAAAGATTGATCTGCTTCAGCAGTGTTACTTTAGAAAAACGCATTTCAAAATTTCTTGTAAAGTATGTAATACTTTCACAATATTAATTATAACGTAACCACACCTTTTGTTTGCCATTCTTGAGATACATAAATAATGAAAATTGAAACTTTAAGACATTATATTACATTGTTTAGATGCATTAACATCAAGCCACTTGATATTTTCATTTTTTATGTAAATTTTCCAAATTTTATTCTCCCACTAAGACTAAAAAATAAAGAAATCCCAGATATCAAAGTTTTCTGCACTGCATAAATTCTAGTCTTTTAACAAGTGTGTGAGTATAGAGGAATTGACAGACACCCCCTGGAACCCTGTGACATACTTTATGCTTATAGTTAGCATTTCTTGGCTTGTTTTCAGCTCTTAGCATGTTGATGGATTCCAAGTACTGCTTCCTTCAAAAGAGACACCTAAATACTTATGTGGAAAAGTCACATTCCATTGATGTGTGTTTACACTTTCCATTTAGGATCTGTGGTATTCAACAGGGTACTAAATCATTTCTGGCAGAAGAAAAACAACGTATGGCTTGTATTCTGAACCTGCCCTGGATCTTCCATCTTAGCCCAGATTGTGTGAATATCAAATCATAATTAATTGAGAAACTATGGGGCAAAGTAATGTCATGTTTAGGGGTAAACCAGTGCAGTTTATTAAGGAACATAATCTCCCCAAGCAAGTGGTCACAGCACGAAGTCTGAGGGTTCCAGGAGTGTTTGGACAGTGCTCTCAGGCACACGGTGTGAGTCTTGGGGTGCCCTGTGCAGGGCCAGGAGTTGGACCCAATCATCCAGCTCCAAACATTCTGTGATTCTGTGATAGCTACCAATATTTGCATACAAAAATATTGCCTAAAAGGTACAATTTTTACCTATCAAAAGGAATCCAGAATATTCAGATTAATCCCATCGTTACTTCAAAGCAGCATTAATTCTTCTCATCAGCTCATAATGACCATCCTTTCTGAGTTCTGTGTTACTTTGGTATAATTTGAGTCTGACTTACACCAAACATTCAATTCATTGACATAATCTTGGCTCTCAATAACCTGTGTCAGATTCTGATTTCCTTCCCATTTTGAAATTTAGCACACCATAGTGTTGGTTTCCTTGGTTAAAAAAAAAAAAAAAAAAGGGAAAAAAAATTAAGATTCTGGCTTTCAGTTTGAAAATAATAAGAAATTGGAACAGTACATGTCAAACAACAAGTCATAGCCTAACACATCTAAACATGGAGTGCATCAGAATTATACAGCAATTGTTACAGAAATTTTTGCTATTTTGGGGAAATGAACAAAACTTTTTTCTTATATAGTTCTTTTTATTTTTGCAGAAGGTCTCTCTAAAAGCTATATCTATAATGCATATAAAAACAATCAAGATTTTTTTTCAGAAATTAAAATTATAGCATTTAATCCAGCTGCCCTACTTCTCCTTTTCTCCAGAATAGTTTCCAATACTGTTTTAACTCACCTAGTCTAAAGAATGTGAAACCAGAGTCACCGTATTGTATCTGCATTGGTGCATATTTTAAGAGACTTCTTTTTCATTTCAGTAAAGATACTCATGGTATTTCTCTTTTTTTACAAGAAATAATTAAAATTCAGGGGTGTAGAAAAGTATGGATTACTGGGATAAGAAACCATGGTATAAATAACAGAGCAACTTCAAATTTTACAGGAATGAAAATTTCATGGGAGGGAGTAGTAAAGCTTGCTCAAAAGGTTCTTTGTGTCAAGCAATAGGAAAGAATTTGAAAAGCAACATAGTACTTCAGACACAGTGAGTGATAGATCATCTTTAGACTATTAAACATGCCCATTTCTACATGAAAAACTAGATGTGTTTATAGGACCATTTGATGAAACAGTGAATACAAACAGATATTATCTGGAGCATGGCTGAGAGGATAACATTAAATGTTACCTCCCATAACTCCAGAACATATAGGTGGTAAGAAAAGTAGTACAGGATTGCTCTTATAAAAGTACATCATGCTCATTTCTACTCTCTTTTCAGGGAGCAGCTTCTAGAATACTGTTAAAAATTTTAAATTATGGCATCACAACTGAGGTGTGTCAAGTTTTAGCTCAGTGACATGTTGCACACCAATAAGTTCAAGGGGAGAAAATACAAATCACAAGTTGCACATAAAAAATATTTTAACCACATGGTAATAAAAAGGGAGCTAGAAAGCACCAAAATATCTTTGCCTTTATAAACTGGAAAATTAGGGCATTCACTCTTCACTGTTTGGTCATCTTTTTCCATGACACACTGAATTTGCTTAAGAAGCACCTTATTGCTCTTGTTATTTCAGAAGGAAATGCTGTTTAACTGGGAAGAGGGATGGATAAGCCAAGCAGATGGAAGAAAGGAGAGAACAAATGATAATAATGTGAAGCAAAATTTGGAAAATAATTAAATAAACTATAAAATATAATGAAAATAATATTTTTAAAAATCAGTACAATGTACTGAGATGTGTTCTCAGAAGATTGTCTCTGATAATCAAAGGCTAAACCAGGCTCTTGAATTATTATTCCTGAAAAAAACAACCAAAACAACAAAGACAACAACAACAACCAAATAAACCCAATAAACAAAAACAAAATAAAACAAAACAAAAAAACCTCAAACCAAAACCAACATCTGTTCACCTTTTTTCTGCAAATAAACCAGAGACTGGAACATAAACTGCTACTCCAATCCCATGCATGAAGAAATTAAAATTAAGAGATCTTCCATCTGAATGTCCTGCCTCTGTGGGCCTCCCTTATGACAAGAATAGCACAAATACACCTCATCCATATTATGGGTTTCTAAAAATAATAACATATGCATTAAAGCTGATCTTTAATCTAAATGTTATTAGCATCATGATGATCAACACAGACATACAGGAAATAAAAAAGAGAAAAAAATTGTATTTAGCAAATGCAAATAAAATATTTGCATATATCTGTATAAATAACAAACTGTAACATAAATTTCTTTTAGGAACTTAGTTCCATAAAGCTGAATGGGCTTGTAAAATGGGCTCGGAGGAGAAAATCAAACAGAAAGATGTGAGAGAGAACAAAGAAATTTCAAAGAGCACTTGGCAGATGGTTTAAGAACCCAAATCCCAGAACAGAAAAAGACCAAATAGGTTATAAACAGCTAATCTCATTTAGAAGGAAAGTCAATTCTCTCTGTCTTAAATTTATAATAAAGGAGAGAAAGGAAAAATGGATGGTAAATACTATAAATCACAAGTGTAGAAATTGGAAAAGTAGTGATGGAGGAAGTAAAAAGGGCAAAAGAAAAATCTGTAGTCATCAGAGGTGAGGGCAAGAAAGTTTCTGAAAATGTATTGAGAATATAAACTATCTTCTGGTCCAAACTGAAATTATTTACTTGTCAGCAGTGCTACAAAAAAGACTATTCAATACAGATTTCTGTTCTGTACTTGGAGCAAAGCCAGATGACTTAGCCACATCTATGATGTTTAGGATGATTGTGAAGTACCACTCTATCAATACTTAAGGAGGACCTTAAACAATGTATTCTAGAAATAAATATTGTTTTCTTAGCTGGTTCAGGCCATAAACTCTCCTAATAATTAATGCTGATTTTTAAGGAGTCTCAGAGCACTAGAAGAAAAAGCATCAAGCTAGGTGATGCCATGGTAGGATTTAAAAAGAATAAATAAGAAAATCTGTCCTTCTGACATTTGTGCCAGGGAAAATCCTGGCATGACTGATACAGGTCTCTATAAAATGTTGAAGAATTTTAATGTAATTCATTTAATTTATTATGGATTACATAAAATAGCTCTGTCAAAGTAACTTAAATTCATCAATTTATCTGGATGTCCCCTGTCTTGTGTTAGTGAAAAGTTTTGATTGGATGATTACAAAATTCCTTTGTGGTCTTTTCTGATTGAGCAAAACTGCAATGAAATGCTATGAATTAAGGCTCCTTTACTTTGAGCTGGCATTTTTTGTTATAGAATTGCTAGATTCCTTGTTACCTTTAACCATCCTACTCCAGAAGACCTCAGTCTACTTTGAGCAAATACAAGAGAAAGAATATTTTGGTTTAGACTGATTTAAAAGAAAAAAAAAGAAAAAAAAAAGAAATCCACAATCTAAAATATTTTTTATAGCTAGCTATTAAATTCTATCAAAAAAGCAATATTTTACTTCCTTCATATATTTGATGAGGCTCCTGCTTTAACTCCCTCCAATATCCTTCACACACATTTGCTCAGTTTGTAACTTTTCATCTAAAGTTCGGTGGCTGGTGATTATAAGCAAGGTTACATTTATCTCAAGTATATATTAAAATATTTCTTTTTAGGGCTCGACTTTTTCTCTTGCAGAGCACTTCAAAGTCACTGTGCAGTGGCTGAGTCAACTTTCTGCTGTGTAAACTATGAACATAGCACAATAATTTGGGAGAGGTTTATCCTTTATGCTTTGTTGTTGTTCCCTCAGCATTGTCATAGTTATCAAGAATCAAACTATTATACAGCTAAGTTAAAACTAGGTTTAATTCAGGCGTCTGACTTTTTTTTTTTTTTTTAATGGGTATACAAAGAGTTAGAGTGATAATTAAGAATATATGCCTGTAAATGTTGATTCAATCTTCTCTGCTCTTTCCAGAATTCACTCCATCTCTCTATGCCTTCACTTATTTATTTGTAAGAAGATATCATGGTAAAGATGAAGTTTCATAAGAAATCTAAGATCTGTCTATGAAAACTGTTATTTAAAATCCATGTATCGACATTTCTACTGTCATTTTCGTTACTTTGAAAGCATTCTGACCGCATTAAAGAAAGTTTGAGGCCAGGTTTTGGACTCACCTGTAGAATTCTGGGATGATTTAGACTCTCTCTGGTTTCATTAAAATGTAAGTGATTTTGTATTCTGCCTGCTACAGTTAAAACAAAGAAGAACAAAGTGGTGAGACAGGCTTTAAAACATGAGGAAAGTCTTAAATATTTTTAAAATAGGTTACAATAAGTACTGAAATTTTTGAAAGAAGTTAGTCTTGCACAAGATCTGCAATACCAGTTTCTTTTCTTTTAGCTGTTTAAAAGGAGAAGGAAAAAGAAATAAAATATATAAGATGAGGATTTTGATCTAAAAAGGGTCCAAACACCCTGACAAGTGAGGTAATATATGAACTTGAAGGGAAGATACAGACCTTGCCCCAAGTTTTTTATCATTCAAATGTGTTGATTTATTTTGATAAATTGCTCTGTATTCCAAAGTGACACTAAATACATCTAATCAAAGTACACACTATGCAGCCAGCTTGGTGGAGCCTATGACAATATGTTTGCTGGAACTGGTAGAAACATCAGTGGTCAATAGCTCAGGAGTGAGTTGCTGGCACAAAGTGCATGTTCTGTCCTCTTCCCTATGGAAACAGCTTCCAAATGCATCTGCTTCAGCTTTATTTAGGGGATTCTGATGAGAAACACAGTTGGATCTTTTAAAATGGAAAGCATCCACAAATTGATACTTTCATCCAGCAATAGTTTAATTAGCAGGAATATTTGCACGTCTGGTTAAACAGCAAGAGTTTCCCTAAAGACATGAAAAAACAAGCCCTCCAAAGGGCCATCTCTAATTTATCCTTCAGGTTAGACCCGTGATCAACATCTCATTCACTGGTGGATTCTCTAGGATATGTCTGAGGACTGAGTTTTCCTCCCTCCTGCTATCATCTCATTCCCTAATCCAATCAGACCAGGATATTTTCTTTTTGTCTTCTCATTCACTTCTACTACAAATATGAAATCTGTTACAGCTGACTATAATATAAAATACTCTAACAAATAATTACTTGCACACACTTCAATGAGATCTATTTATGGGTAAAACAAATGAAAATTTATCAGCTAGTTTTTGAGCTTCATCTCTCATTGTTAATTTCCGTATATAACATCTTTTCCAATTTATTTTTAGGATTTTACTTACCATAGTAAAGGCAAATTCCTTCATTGCTGTTTCCTCACTTTCACTTAGTAAGCTAACACTGTAAGCTTTACATAAAAAGTTTAATTATGTTCTCTAGTGACTATCATTCTCAATTGATGGTTTGCAGTGTGAAATCATTTTACAAATAATGCATTTGGTTCCAATGTTAGGGTTACAGGCAAGAGAATAATTACTGAAATTAACATTGCTTTTTTTCCTCAATTAAACCTTCTGTGGTGAATTTGGTTAGAACTTAATTAAGGAGCCTTTTTGCTGAGTGGAAATAAACTTTTAAAGCAAATCAGGCACTCAAACACATTAGTTCAAGGACTTCAGCTCAAAGAAGGCTCTCTAAATATAACAGAAGACATATACCTAATGTGGTATATACATTTTTACCTGAGGCTGAAGTGCATAATGAGTTGTTTGGAAGGGTGAATTGTGAGTGATGTTCCAGAACAAAACTATTCTAAATATAATGGGAAAAAAAATTTAATTTATGCTAAAATGACATTTTCTAGCTCAGTACATATAAAATTACTTTTTTCTCAAAGATGCCTTCTTCTTACATCCATGCAGTTGCACTTCTTGAAGAAGAGGATTTTCTACTCAGTATAGTTGAAATAATAGTTCTTCTTCCCAGAATCTGAAGCAGTTAACACTGAGAACCTGTGTAAAATCTATACAGTGGCATAGCCCCTGGCAGAATACTCAGAAGTTATACTGTCTCCCAGTACCATACTCCTATGGTCCTCAAATTGAGACACTTGCCAGTTAAGAATGAAGCAAAGCAGTTCTTGAATAACTCAGATTTCTCATTTGTTGTTACCAGTTCACCACTCTCGTTTATTTTCTTTATTTGGCAGTATGCTTTCTTTAACCCTAATTTTTTGGCTGACATTCCTGCTCTCCCTATTATTCTTTTCATCCTTTGCCAAGATCAGCTCCAGCAGCACCTTGGCCTTCCTGACCAATCCTTACACAACTGAGCAGCATCGCTGTACTGTTCCCAGGACACCCGTCCCTGCTTTCACTACTGTTCCATTTCCTTCTTGCCTTTTCATTTGACGAGCAGGTCTTGATCCAGCCATGCTATTCTCCTTTCCTCTTACACCAAAGGATTGGTGTAACTTCCTTAAAGACCTGCCAGCTTGGGTCTGCTCCCTTATCCCAGAGGGCAGTTTCTCAGGTGGGCCTGTTGACTAAACCCTTGATTCCTCCCACCACGTTGCCGTGATGGCAATGAGCTCCTAACTTTCTAGCAGAGCACTGGGATCCAGCTCCTCTGGTTTGCTGCCCATGCTGTGTGCATGGGTGTAAAGGCACCTTAGCTGAGGCCAACCATGTCTCCTTCATAAAGGAACACCCTGTAGAAATTAAGACACCTTCAAAAACCTCTTTACATAATGAAAAGAAAGAGGTAATTTTACATTTCACTTTACCCCTCTTGTTTTAGACAGCTGCTTTAAAACAGGTGATTAGGTCCCTAACATGCTTATTTCTTTCCAGTGGTTGTGAAAGGCATCTGAAGTTGATCAGAAGAATAGCAATCCAGGTAAAGACTTCCCTGCACAGGGAAGAATAGAAATCAGGATCATAACTCTGTATAGAAAGTAAACTCATTACTGCAAATGCAGCCAGTAGTGAGTATTCAGGTGCTCATAGCTCAGTGCAAAGCAAGTACTGGCCCAAATAAAGTGACAATTTAGAAAAGAACAAAATACAACCCCCCAGACATTAAGAATGGGAAGAAATTGCTAAATTACAGGAATTTGACCATTGTTATTTGATGTCTAGAAAAAGTAGGTAGCAAAGATGCAGGTCCATTAACTCATTTAAATCTCTTGGTGATTCATATCAGAGTTCCAGGAGGAAAAACATAGATTCAGCAGTTTTTGACTGAGTCTTAGACAGAAGAGCCAATGGGAGTCAGAGCAGTTCTGTAAGTAAATCTTCCCATGACAATGAACATTATTTTGTAGTCTTCTAATACTCTCTGTGGGTGTTTATAAAAAAAGGGATGGTTTACTTTTAGATATGGAAATGTCCTTACACACGTGTACAAAAAACTTAGAAAGAATATAACATGAGTCTAAAAAAGAAATATAACTGCATGACAACTATATTTGTCGCAGGTGATGGACAGAACAAAAGGAAGCTATTAAATAAATCATATTTTGTTATACGTGCCTGCATCTGGATGCCCAGTTAAGTACCTAATTACGTGAAAAATCCAACTGTTGTGTAAAGCAACGTTAATTTTCAAGCATGCCTGCTGAGCTTGGGGCTGTAATTCAGATACCTGCTCAATTGCATGCTCTTCTACCCCACCTGCAGAAAATATCTGTGTGCTTGTCGGTAGTCTGGCACAGGTTATTAGTGAAGAAAACCAGGGCTTTGCAGGTTCAGCAGGCAGCCCCATGATCTATCCAACATAGCCGACAAATTTCATTATGACTCCTAACTAGAGCTCTGGCAGTGCAGCTTTGTTTTGTTTTGCTGAGGGGAAGTGCAGGGAGAGCCCTTTCCTCACACTGTAGAGCTTTTGATTTCTTGTATTCCAGCTCCAGTTGATGAGTTCTCTGCTATGCTTGCCTACAATTCTTTTTCTTTTCCCCACTTCTCTGACACATGCTGCATGCCATTAGAGAGCAAAAAATACTGCTGGAACTCCTATTCTTAGTGTTGGTCCATTTGCTTTTTTGATTATCATCCTAACTGTCACAGAAACGAAATGGCATTGCTTTGCAGCACTGCGCTCCATAGTTCTCGGTTTCACACTGTGCTTTGTTTCCTTGACAGGTAGAAACTGTTTCTGTTTTTCCTCATGAATGCTTTATGTGTGATGCTGAACAGCTCACAGTGACAGCTAAAACATAGCAAGCCACCCTAAAGGGCATTTCTCAAATGTATTTCTTTGCCCTTTCTTTACATTGGACATGTTAATAAGGCTCAAGACTACCTATGTTTTTCTGTGGAGGACAGGATCTTTACAGCTTAAATATCTCTGCACTCATGTAAATATTACCTGGGTGACAGAACATTTGGATTTGTTCTGGGAAGATTCTCTGATTTCTTTTTTCAGCTTTGGCTTTATTATATTATTTGAAAATCTTCTTTCTTGAACCAAAAGTAACATTGTCTTACATGTTCATCCATTTGACTGTAAATTGCAGACAATGAGGTTGAGGGAATGGAGTGCCATGTGACTGGCCTGGCAAGGGACAAATGAATAGTGAGAGAGGGCACATAAAGGGACAGGTAGGAGCTAAGCATATGGTGGAGCAAGCATTTCTTCTCCTAGCTGAAGCCTAGGAGCTTTAAAGAGGACTTTGTAGCTGTCTGGTTTCGGAGTCTAGTTCAATGAAGTACTGTGTGTTGGGGCTGATAAAAACTTTACAGAGAAACATACAGATTTGACAGACTGTAGATAGTTCTGATGAAATGGTTAAACTTTCATCAGGCACTAGGCAGCATGATGATTCTTGCTGGTTGGTGGTGCACCAGTTCCTCGAGCAACTTCCTGGCTTTCTCATCCTTATCCAACAGAGAGTGTCTGTGCAAAACCGTCGGGGTGGCTGAGAGCCAGAGACCCATCTTAAGCTCCCTGAGTAGATGATTTGTGGACAGCCCAGCTCTCTCTGTCTCCAGATCAGTGTTCAAAGGCATAAGTCTTGTGGTCCAAAAGGCTGAGAGCAAACAAAAAACTCTGCTCTTAGTCTGTCAGCACTTATTTTTCTCTCACAGATGTTATCTGACTTTTTAAAAAATCCCATACTTGAAGGACAGCTGATGTGACAGTGGTGAGAGATGCTCACTGCAGCTTTCCAGCACTCTTCACAGAAAGAAATCACAGACCTTGTATGGCCTGTTTCCACCAAGCATTTTTCCATGCCTCTCTGTCATATTATGTCATTGCCACTAACTGGATTCTTTCATCTTAGCTGGACAAAAAAGAAGCTGTCATCTCTTTAGATGGTGGTTTTCACCCATTTGCTTTGTCGTAATCTATTGGCAAAAGCTAGACCTCTCTCCAGAAAGCAGTTCTCTCATGCATTTATAATTTTCTTGACCTCTACAAATTGAGGACTCTTTTCTTCCAGCCCTGTTGTCTCAGAAGCAGGTGCATGTTGGCCAGTGTACAGCTCTGTGCCATGGCTAGACTGCTCCCCATACCAGAGCTGCAGAATTTGCTTTTACAATGCTTGGTCAGCCTTCAATTTATCCTACTGACACATATTGTTCTTTTGGCCCTGCTTTAGTGAAACAACAGCAAGAGATGATGGCAGTGATTGGCATGTTGATCTTCAGGTGCTGGTGGACAGTCAATTACGCATAGATGCTGAAAGAAAAGCAGCAGTTTAAAAATGACTGTAATATCAAAACCTTTCTTCAAATCTACTTTGCAAAAACTACTCCATGGAAAATTTAGCATTTCATGGTGTTAATATAGTAGTTCTAAATTACACAGATGATCTCAGCCACCTCTGGACCAAGGGGCAAGCGAATGCAGCAGTTTAGTTTCAGTTCTGGTCCTCAAGGCTTCCAGTTTGGGCATCTGGGTGAATACACCAGAGCTCTCTCCCAGCTTGTAAACATTTTTCCCCAAACACTGGAGAACTGGGGAAGGGGGAAGGTATTTCTGCCATGGAGTATGGAAGCATGGATCTAATCTGGGGAGTTGTAAGGTTAGATGTGACTTGCTGACTCCTAGAGAGCACAGTGAACTCAGAGACAACTATTTTTGCAGAAGATGCTGTTCACACTTTCTAGTATATGTCTTCTTCATTTTCCCTATGTTATCAGTAGTGCAAAATCAGGCAATAAAAAATGTAATAAAGACAAAGAATTTTGCTCTCTCCAACAGCAATTACATGATTTATAGATGTGTGAGGAGATTAAAAAACTGTGAAAATAAGTATAAAAGAGTTTCCTGATCAAATATTTCAGACAGTGGTTCTCTCCTTTGAGAAAATAATACAGCCTTAAAAAGGTACAAAACCAAGAGATAAGCCCCCACACAGCTGTGTATACATGTGCAAGAAGGGAACTATAAAATATATTACACATATATATTTTGTTAGCTCAGAGTTATTCCAGTATATGCCTGTGGATTACATTTCAATAGGATGAATTAAATAGGAAAATGTTGACCTCATTGAACGGATTCTAGTTTTGTGTCTGTATTTGTACACCACAGAATATTTGTGTATTCATAAGAAACCAAAAAACCTATCATTCATATGTAGACATTTATAAGATAGATAGCAGAGGGCAAATTATGTTGTTTTGGTAAGCAAAAATAACATTTTCAATCTCTTCTCACTATTATAGTATTTTAAGTATACTTTTACTTTCCACTTACATACTAACTTCATGAAAAGTGAATAAATCGAGTAAAAGGAATTGTATCTGCTGTGTACATCTCTAACCCCTTCTGTTTTTATTATTTCCACACAGAGATTGAAAGATTTAAAACAAAGGGAATTTGCTCGAAATGTGGCTTCAAAGTCATGGAAAGATGAGAAGAAACAGGAAAAAGCACTCAAGCGACTCCACCAGCTTGCAGAGTTACGGAAGCAGTCAGAATGGCAAGTTTTTAAAAGTCGTATGAGGTTTTAATGCCCTCTTTCCTCCCTTCCAGAAGAAATTATAATCTTTTTACTCCAATGTAATGTACAGAGATTGTGTGTACTGTAACCTGTTTTCAGCTGTCTTCAAATGATCCTGCCCTGCAAACCATGCATTGAAAACCTCTGACTTAATTACATGCTGTTTGAAAGTTTGTCATTTTCTCTCCTGTAGATAGTTATTCTCATGTCTTCTAAATGGAGGTTTTTGAAGACACTTCTATAATATCACCATTTTACCTTATCCAAACTGATCTGAAGAGATTAGTATGACTGTCTTTCTTAACATTTGATAGTAAGTTAATGGGAGAGGATAAACCCTTTGTGAATAATTTTTACTACTTTTAAGGTACAGGGATTATTCTTCAGTTTCTCTGTGGGATAATTTGAATGAAAACCAAGTAATTAACTGAATTAAGTTGGTCTAATACTGTTAGCTCTACTGATTAATATCAAGATAGAGGACAAAGATTGCAGTAGTAAACCTCTAAATTTGAGAAATCTCCTTTGTTGAATGACACTGAATGCTTCAGTAGAATAGATTGCCATCAGACCAATTGTTTATATTAATCTATGACCACAGTGAGTTAATCAGATAAATAAACTGGCATTGTTTTAAATTCATCTGAAGACTACTGTACCCTGGAAATAACAGCATTCAGAGTTTATTACAAACTCATTTTGGCCTACGTAATTGCTTTTGCTGAAATATAACAGTTTAGTGCTAATATATTACTTTTATGATTATGACTCCATTTTCATACAAATCTGCTGAAACAAATGTGACTGCCTGTGGGAAGCTTCCTTTATGCCCACGCCCTTGAAGATGTAGCCTCAGATAGACCGATGATGTCGGTGATAACAGGAAAGCCAGACTCTGGGAGGGAAAGAGCAGGTTTGCTTTTAGAAAGAGCCAGGGGTCCATAATATTTTGCACAGTGTGAAAAGAAAGAGATTGCTATTCCTCCCTGTAATCACTAATAGGCTCAGGGGAGGCTGGGTGCTGGGATTTTGGTGGAGGGGTAGCACTCCCAATTGCTCAGGAGAGACAGAATACCAGCCTTTATAAGCAGAAGTCTGCACACGCACAACTGTTACCATCCCTGAGTACTGTCTCTCAGGTTCCAACACAGTTCCTTACAGCAAGCTAATTCAGTTTGACAACAAAATTATCGTTAATCTTGTGCACAGAAAAATTTTATTTTGCTATTCCAAGAAGACTTTGAAAAGGATTTCTTTATATGCCTTCTCCAAGAGATAATTTGTTCTTAGCGTACAAATAGGGGTTAAATTGCATCTCCTGATGCTGAATTTCTGGCGAATGCAAATACATTCTCTCAAATGCACACATATTCTCATATTACGAGTTGACCCTGCTCCAGGGAGTCTTTCTGTCTTTCCCATTGTTGAAGATCAATCTATTTTTACAGCATTTATAAAAAACATGATTGCCAATTATAGATAGCTTATATGCAGATCAAACAGTTTGAATTTATTTACATTTAATTAAAATGGTTTATTTTTTTATCAAACTCTTTATTTAATCTGGTTCCAGGGTTTTTTTTCTTGTTAGTGTACTGTAGTACCCCACTGATAGCAAACGTAGATAATTAGTCTAATGAAAATGTATCTTGGAAAAACACTTTTATGGTGGCCATATATGTCACATCTTTAATGGAAAATGACAACAGTCATTTCAGTCTCAGTTAATTATCTGTTTCAAGAAATCAGTGGTTTGCCATTTTTGTTAAGGCCCTAGAATAGGTGACTTTTTTTCTTAATTACAAGAAAACTAAATCACATTTAAAATCTCAGATACTTTGAAAAGAGGAATAAGGTAATTAATGGAAGTAAAACACAGAAAATGTGGCAAAATAAGTCAAATAATGGTTGATAATGAGACCAGTGAAGTTGTGATTTTTTCCCCACCAATATTTGCTGACAGTTTTAGCATGAATATTCCTTTGAATATTTTACAAAGTCATTTATTGTGGAATAATTTAAAGATAAAATAAGAATCTACTCTTTTAAAAGTCAAACAAACATATTCTTCCCTAAGCAAGCAGAATGTTTCTCTTTTTCTTCTAGTGTTTGATTTCGCAGATGCTCCAGGTGGAAGCATCTCTTTTTGAACACGGCACAATTTCCTTTGCAGAGGCCTTTCAGGAAACCAAGACTTACCACAGATTAGGTTCCCCTAAATATTAATTTGGAGTAAAACCAATATTTGTTCTGCTTGTACATGGGCATAACTGAAAAAGAACATTCATGTGCTGACATTAAAACATGTAATTTTCTATGTGTAAAGACTGTCTTGCCCACATAGAAGTTCTAACTGATGATATACTGCACATTGACCCTGTTGAAACTTAGCTTTACCTTGTAAAAAATTGAGTGACACCCTCCTTCACCAGACAGACATTGCCAAATGCAAGCTCTGTCATAACTTGGTTACTTAATATTGCTTTCTTTTTTTCTTTATTTTTTTACCTTAAAGCATCACTGGGAGTGGACCATTGCTTAAAGCCCCCCGATTAGTCCTGGAAAAGCAGCAATCACCAGATGGCATTTTCCTCTACAAGGGTGGCAAGTTCACAGCAAGTTCTCAAAGAACCATCACAAGTGAAGGACAAGGTTTCTCCAAAAGCATACTAGAGAAACAGCAGCTTATTATAAGCAGGCACCATCCCCCAGCTGAAAGACACCATGCACTTGGAAATCACGTCTCACAAATGTTCCCATATAGCAACAATACTTCTCAAAGGGCAGGAGTGTCTTTTTCATTCTCTAAAAAGGTCCCTTTGAAGCTTGAGTCCTCAGCATCAGTCTTCAGTGAGAACTCTGAAGAAGGAAATGATTGTAGTGAGTCCCCCAACCATAAAAAAAAGCAAACTATTGAAGGCTGCCATTCTGTCACACTTTTGGAGGAACAACTGAGAGCAAGTTTGGATAAAGAGTCACCTGTTACACAAGACCAAATGGGTTTGGATAACAGTTCATCAAGTCATGTAGCTGCAAAACCTAAAATGCTAAAGGAAAATTATAAAAGTAGTGATAGGGAATCAGAAGAAAAATTCAGAGCTAATCCTTCATTTTCTAAGTTCAAAATACCGCTTTCAAATTGGAATTTTTCTGCTTCACGGAGAGAAACAGAGCAAGAGAGCAAACTGAATGAATCTGAACAATTCTTAGAAACTCCCATTTCATCTTTGTGCCAAGCTAGCAATTTTTGTACACAGCTGAACACCCACAAGCACAGTAATGCCCACCCGCCTGACCAGTTATCTGAGCTCCCACAACAGCCAGCACCTGAGCTGACCTGTTCAAGCAACATTAATGACAGTCCTGGAGTCACAAAAAGAGAAAGATCTTTGGAGATTACAGAAACCACAGATGGAAATTTGGAAACACTTGAAAAGGAGAGCATGGTTAAAGAAGTTAAGCCTCAGGCATTGCCTTTCCTCCATGTAGTGAGCAAAGATGGCACCACTGCTCTGCAGTGGCCCACAGAATTACTTTTGTTTACAAAAACTGAGCCCTGTATTTCATATGGCTGTAATCCATTGTATTTTGATTTCAGACTCTCTTTAAATCACAGGGAGGGTAAACAGCATGAGACAAACAAAGCAAGCTGTAAAGAGCTCTCTAAAAATAATATTGCAGATGAATATGAACCCTCAGGTTTAATAAAAGACAAGCAAATGTCAAATGAACAAGATAATCAGTTGTTGAAACCAAAGAAGATGAAAGGCTCCCGAAACCCAAGAAAGGCCAAGCAAAAAGCTGAGTCAGACACAGGGAAAGAAATGAATGAAAATGGTCAAAAATGCATTGCAGATTATTTGAATGAAAATATACCCAAAGTGCCTGCTTACCTTGATGTCTCACAAAAGGATTATGTGACAGAAAAAAGTCTTTATACAACAACATTGAGAAGACCTTTAAAGCATCATTTTCATGGCTGTGAAAGAAAAACTCAGAACGTAAGAAATGAAAGCATTTCCTTTTCTGCTTTTGTGTCTAGGACTAAAAAATCTAAATCTGCAAAATGTCATTCAATTGATTCTGAAGAAAAATATGAGAACCAAAATGACTCCAGATCACTTCAAGATGTGGTCAGCTGCAGCAGTGACATAAGTGACAGTGGAAAAGACTCTAGTGGAAGTTTCTTTAGTTGCAAATCCAGTTCAAACAGCAGGTATTCAGATAATGAAGGATGTGGAACTTACACGAGATGCTGGAGATTCCCATCTCCTCAGAAGTCCTCATCTGGCAGACATTCCAGCTATTCTGACACTTCAGTTAGCAGTACGAGGAGCTACATGAGCTACATGAGTCCCACATCAAACAATCACAGAAGAAATAATTTGCTTTGTTGTTGTAAAAGAAAAAGCAAGACAGATGAAAGGCACAAATGTAAACACAGAAAGCACAAGTGTATTTTCACTTCAGACAATACAGACGAGGATTATCTTTGTCATAGCAGAAGTCACAGAACTAGAAACTGTATTCAGATTGGCACAAATAAATATCAAAGATGTTCAAGACATAAAGTTTTACAAATCAGAGACAGGGCTAAACACAACAGATGTAGACATCAGCATTTTGGCAAAGCGCATAGTAGGAGTAGAAGCTACCACAAATCCAAAAGTGGTTCCACCAGTGATTCAAGAAGCAGTGAAAGATCATCTAGCAGCAGAACATCAAGAGGCAGCAGTTCAGGATCCTTCTCAAAAGAGACTGACAACTGTGACAACAAAACAAAAGAGGATGCTGAGAGTGGTTCTAACGCTGAACCAGGAAAAGCTGAAACTGCACATCCCAACTCTCTGAATGTGAATAGTCAGTCTAAAAACTTTGCCACCTGCTTTTCCAAAAACCTGGCAAAAGACATGTGTGGGAAAAGAAAGTCAATGACAGCCAAGTTGCTTTTAGAAAAAGTGCAGTCTAAGAAAACCCAAGAACAAATGCATGATTCAGAGAGATTTTCAATCAGTAGTGGGGTAGAATTAAAGGATCACCCACAAAGTCACTTTGCTCTTCAGTTTTCATCATCAGTAGGTGACATTGCAATGTTACCTTTGCCAGAGAAAATGCTAAGAATAGGTAAAAATGACATGGGACATAATGAAATCAGTTCGTTGGAAAACAGTGTGAAGAAAAACTCTGAAGCATCGGAGGTAACTAATGTTACTCTTTCACCTGGAACTGATTATGATCATTGTGTTCTTAAAGACATTATTCAAATTGAAACAGACTATCAGAGCCCAAGCATAAAAAGGAACACAGCAATAAAGGAACAAACCAATCTCTTCATTAGTGAAGTGCAACCCTTTATACAAAGCTGTGATCCAGTACCAAATGATTTCCCTGGTGCTTTTCCCTCTAATAGATATTCTGTTGCTCATTCAACAGAGACCAAAGAAGAACTACATGATGTAAACATGGACTTGAACCGGGCAGAAGGCAGTTCAGACTCTTTTTGTGACAATGCTATGCAGAAGTATGGTGATACACTAAATGACCTAGAAGTGTACAGTAAATCCACCTCCCCTCCTTTAACACAGCAGCCTATCACATTTACACCAGAAGAAGTGGACAAATACAGGTTGCTGCAGCTGCAAGCCCAGCAGCACATGCAGAAACAACTTCTGGCAAAACATCTGAAAGTTTTGCCTGCCCCAGGACCAGCTGCCTTTTCTGCAACACCAGCAGTTCCTGCCCTCCCTGTTCAGCAGCAGGCTACTGTCACCACCATCCACCACACGCTGCTGCAACGCTTTGCTGTCTCGGCCTCTGTGCACCCCCACGGCAGCCACCTCTCCCTGGCACCCCTCCACCCCCTCTCTCAGGCACATTTTGCCCCCATATCACTTTCCCCGTTAGTGCCAGCCCTTATTCCCACCCACCCTGCTTTGCTGACAGGACACCCACTGCACTTGGTTTCTGCCACTCCCCTCCACCCTTCCCCACTGACCTTCCCTGCACTGCCACACGCTGCATATATCCCAGCCTTATTTACACCACACTTGAACACAGCCACACCTTCTGCTATACACCCAAATCACTTAGTTCATCCCTTATTCCAAGGACAAGAGCCCCATGACTATTCCTGTTCTATCCATACCCAACAGTTACCTACAGCAAAAGAAGTTTTCAGTGTTTCTAGCTACTTAAACTAGCCCAAATGATGTCATCATGGCTCCAACCCCAAATTTAAATAAAATAAAGCATTCAGTGTTCAATCACGTCTGAGGGAAAATCTACTGTTTTGGTGAGAGCACAACAGCAAAGATTTTAAAGTCCACAATCTGGCTGACAGCATATGAATGTTGATTTTATTCTTGTGTCACTGAGGAAAAGCTGCTTTAAAGCCTTTTGTGGTACTATCACAAGAAGGATGGGTGGCCAGTGTCATTCTCCAAAATGTTTTAAAAGAATAGCTTGAATTGAAGTCTATGATTGTCAGTAGGAGTGGGACCACAGCACTCAGACAAAATGGGATCAATATCGACACTGATGAGGGATTTAAAGTAGCACAATTTAAGGTTGAGCAATCTTGACACACCTCAAAGATTTGATTTTCTGAGTTTGTATATGAAACAGTGCCTGTTTTGGTTAAGGTGTTTTAGACTGAACAAAAAATAAGGTATCTGGGACCAGCAGACCCTAGGGCTGTCTCCAGGCCAAAGTAAACTGGGGAGGCTCAGAGGGAGGGGTAATGAGTTAATACTAGAAGATGAGGATCACAACAACATTTTGAAGATACTTTAGTGATTTCATCCCTGCATATGTTGCTTGGACAGTGCAAAGGGACTGCAGTCAGGCCACGGGTACATAACAAAATATTCCCCTAACATAGGGAGCTCTGTGCTGGCAGAAGCAGGCTGCCTCTTTCCTCTCTGAGAGAGAGAAAGCATCCAAGGAGGCTCACTGAGAAGCCAAGCTCCTTGGCACTGCCTGTGTGTGGCTGTGTCACAGGGTATGCCAGGGTGAGCCGCAGCAGCCCAGAACTGCCAAGCAGCCAGAGCTGGCTTTGAACCTCAGAGGTCCTTGGCCAAAACTGCAACACCTTTTTCCTACCAAACAGAGCTCTGATGTGTGGAAGAGTCTTTCCCAAAGAATGTGTAAATATTTTTCATCCCTTTCACAAGCAACAGAAACAATTGGCTGGTCCTATAAAATCATGCTGATATTCATAAAGATGCAGAAGTAAAATTCTGATCAAAAACTGGCTCTACAAGTTGAGACTCAGAAAAAAACTTGTTCAAGTACTCAGCATTTAAAAGTTTATTGAATCTAAACAAATATGTCAAGATTCTCGCATGGCTTCCCAAACTCTCAACAAGTAAATTGAAATTACGAATCCACAATGTTTGAATGCATGTATCCAACCTTCAGAGTAATGTGTGGCTGAAATTGTTCGTACTAACTGTGTATCTGGAAATAGGTGAAGGCTTCAGCACCTCTTTGAATGGCATAGTTTGACATTTTTTATAATGTTTCTAATTTAACACAGGATAATTAGCATGAAATTATTTCATAATTACAGTTAGACTGCAGGCATGCTTCCCAATAAAATTGGACCATGAAGTATCCACCAGACAGTACATGTTTGTTTGGATTAAAAACATTTGAAATAATTTCAATTTGTTTGCAGTGAGGTAGTGCACAAAATGTATCTTTCAGAATCAATATAAAACACATTGAAAAACTTTTGGAGGAATTTTATTCCATTATATTCAGCTGAATAATCTAATTGTAAATAAGTTCTGTCTTTAAAATACAACAGGACCAATTTTCTTAGTTTTAATCAAAATACATTGATCCATTGCAATAAAATGGAATTGTTTTAATTTCTGTCTTTCTGGAGCTTCTTCAGCATAAACTGGTAATATGCCAAACTTTTCCTATCACTTTACAAGTTGTGACTGCTAGTTTTGTATTTTCAAAGTAGCTTTAAATATTTTATGGTTTAGCTATTGAAAAAAAAAAATCAGAAAAACAAATTATGGAGACTATGCAGAAGCAAAACATTTTGGTGTTTAAAAATGTTGGTGGCACCAGCACCCTCAAATATATTTTGGTTTGTTTCCAAACTTATTTTTCAGTCTCATTAACAAAATGGATTCATGCCGTTTTGGTGTTACTTATCTGTATGTCAGTAGCTTATAAATTGTATTTATTTTTCTCATTCAAATTGTAGAATAATTCTTTAATCGAAATTATTGCTTCTGAATTAAGGAAGTCAAAAATTTTATTTGGGAAGAATTTAGAACTAAATGTTTCCAGAGTTTATCAATTCTCTCTTTCAATTTTGGCTGAAAAGTTTCCCAGAATAAGATCTGAACTTACATACAGTTTCTGTGCTTCCAATACTTTATTTGCTGAGAATCAAACATATTTGACTTAGCACCTCTGAAGATTATTACTTGCTTGGATGGAGATCACTCACTCAGTGGACCACTTGGAAACATTAGTCATAACCCTGTAGAAGCATTCTGAATTGGACATCTAAAGTAGCAGGTCAAGCTGTGCCCTGGAAGGGGCTGACTGGGCTGCGTGGCCATCCCCAGCAGTCCAGGGATAATACCAGCATAAAAGATGCATTTCCAGCCCCACAAGCCTTTAAATTTATGGGCCCAGTTTCATCTCTATTGAAGTAAACCCAGCTGTTCTCAGTGTGTATAAGAGTTCATTTGTACCCTAAGTAGATAACATCAAAAGAAAAATATGGAACTGAAGAATAATGGGCTAATCTCATGTTTAATGTGCATACACATATTTTGTATTCCCACTTCTACCACACAATGTTAATACTGTAGAAATTTCTGTGGCAAGAAACCTGACCAAATCAAACTTAATCATATCCTACTGCAAAGATAATTTATGGAAAATAGATGTATTTGTTTCCCTTAATGTATGCACCATACAACGGGACTCTAGAAGAAATGAAATCATAGGATTTCCATGCATCATTGTACATACCATGTACAACAGGGTAAGGCAAATAATTTGACAATAAAGATTAATTTTAATTCTTGGAACAATGTAAAATAGAATTTTGAGATGTTTTAATGGGGAGAAAAAGAGAGATTATGAACAGAAAGAGCACAACAGGAAAACAGTAATCACTGATTACCAAACAAAGGCAATGTCCAGTAGTGTTCTTAGTGCACAGAAGAGATTTTCTTGGAGAAATGTAATAAAGCTATTGGCACAGCTGAAATTATGTATTATCTCTAATTACTACCATACCTTTTTTCATCAGTAATGTACTTTAAATATGTATCATTATGATTATTAAAAGCATTATTGAGCCTGATATATGGAGCCGTGCTACAATTTTGATTTTATTTAAACAGATTTTTAAAAGAGTTATAGTATCCTTATGGCAATGATATATACACACCAAGGTAATAATCTATTTTAGCTTGACTTTATATTCTTGATACATAGTCCAAGGAAAGAGGTCACCCACACTTTAAAATTCCAATAAAAAGTTTTCCTGATTCACACCATGATAAATTTTTGGTTTTGTTGTTTGGGATTTTTTTGTATCTGATGCACTTCTGGAATACATTCAACAGGTATATTTGTTGTGCAGATTTGCATAAAAATGCCATTTGATCAGATTGATTTTAAAAGTGTCAAGTTTATATTTAAAACTGAATAATACTCTGGCTGGTATAATATGTAAACTAGTAATTTTGTTTTGTATTCTCTGTATAAAGTGTTTTATATTATACAGTAGCTAAGTGAATTGCACTATTGTACATGCAATGGGACTTTTGTTTTAGCTTATTCAAGGAATCCCTGAGAATGTAGTTTAATGCAATAATATTTTTTTTCAATAAAAAGGCTTACTGGTATAAAGAGTGTCAGTCATGTATTTTTAATGTAAAGCATACCAAATGGCAGCAACCTAATAAAATGCAGAATGATGCAAACATATTCTGTATTTTAATCTCCAGAACTGAAATACATTTAATTCATTCCTGTGGTTATAATCCTGAAATTTCGTAGAATGTTTCCTAAAGATTTTATTATGTGTTACAAAAGTGGGTTTGTTTAAATGGAACTGAAAATAAATATTCCTTACAAAAATTATTCTATCTATGTGGTTTTTCCAAGGACTTTTGATGAATCAATATCCTCCTGAGTATTTTTATGCACTGATCAGTTTATTTAGAATTACACGTACAACTCATCTGTCAAGTTCCCCAAATAATTGTATAACAGGTCCTTTGGTAAAGAACCTAACAGTAGGATCTGCAAATGTGTCATTTATTCACTCTTTAATCATTCTTTAAATCCTCAAACCGTCATGATAAGTACCACTTTATCCCACGTTCTCCCTATTACCTTGTATTTTTCCAGTTTGTTTCTTGCAACCTTTTCCATCTGCCTTTCATTTGTATTGTTTTGTGACACAAGGCTTTTGGTCGTACAGGTACTCAGCCTCAGTGGTCCTGGAACTGCTGCTGTACCATTTGTAAGGCTACTTATACCCATCAGTGGATAGTTTTATAAGTGTCATGTCTCCAGGTGAGCACAAAGACTGAAGGAAGGTAAAAAAACTGTGTCTGCATGTCTGTAGCAGATAAAACTCTGTCTTTTGAGGTGAGATGTGACAGAGGTTATATTCTGTCCAGCCTATCTGCATAGCTGGAAATACCTTGGCCAGTCTCTGGGACCAAATTAATCTACCATGCAGTGATATGTCATGACTCAGGCGTTCTATAAAATCTTGAAACCACGGCAAATCCACAGAGACATAATTGACACAGTGTATCTAATTCCATTCAATTATGGTTTTCCTTCTAGTTATTTCATAATAAAAACAAAATTCATAATTAGACAAATATATAAAAAGTGTGTGTGTCTGAAGGAAATCCCTTGAAAATTAATATCTATGACTTTACTGTTAACTCTAGTAGGCTTCCAGTTCAGATCAGATCCCACCTATTTGTTGCTGAGCAAATCTAGGTAGAAGCAGGGAAAAACAAAAACAAAAACAAATTACTCACCTTGCTTTGACAGGGATTTTATATGCGAATAAATGAAGTTGTCCAAACCTTCCTCTTCTTGGTAAAGCTAACTATAATGCCTGAAAAATCCTTCCTACACTCTGGTGGGAAGTGTATAACCTTATTATGCAAAGTAAGCATCTTAATATGCATTTCATACAGAAATATAAAGAATCACCGTGAATACAGCTCATTACCTTTTTCTAGACACTAGGCACAATGTGTGTGGGAATAACAGGAATCTGCAGTCAGTGAACTGCACTGCTGCCATGCTGAGTTTGGGGCATACTGTTGTGATGTGCTTGAATGTTTCTCTGCCCCAGGGCTAAGGGGAATTAACTCATTAATATTTCAGGTTATGAAAATACTCTCACAGTCTTCAGGACCACCAAGATAAGCTGTAAGTCAACACATTCCTTGTCTATAAAGCATGTGGTAATGTTAACATACTTTTTATTATTCTTCAATGAACACATTATTTTCTTTAACAGGAAACACAGAAGATGCCAAACTGCCAATTACAGAAACTATAGACAGAAATAAATCTACAGTTACATTAATGGGCATTTACTTTAAACATGTGCATCTTAACAGTGACCAATCTGTTTTGTGAACGTGTTTAAAAGCACTCTTGGCTGAGATGTCAAGCAGTAGATACACAACTGTCTTAAAAGAAGATGCAGCCCAAACTCATTTTTTATGACCTAGCTATGAAACCTTCAAAATAAAGATAAGATTGAAAAGCATGTTAGACTTCCATCAAAGGTATAAGCAGTTCTGCTGCCTCTACTTAAGTTCCCATCTGAAACTTATATTACACCAAAAAATCAATATTTCATTCTTATGAACCAATAAAATTTTTAGACCAAATGAATTTGTCATTTGCAATCCAATAAATTAAATGTATTTATCAATTTTATATATAAAACTGTTTTGTGTATTCCAAGCTGTGTATGAGTAAAATCAGCACCATTAATAAATAAGTCATCGAGAATGGAATGAGATAATTAGTGTCAGACAGCCATAAACCAACCCTTTGTATGTAAAGCAATATGTTCTATACAAAAATGGTTGAATTATAATTTGCTTTCATCTTTTTTGCAAGTAATTTACGGGCTGTTCTCTGCCAGTCCCAGTGGAAAACCCTGCCAAATATATTAGAAATAGTTCTGTGGGGGGGTGTGTGTTGGGGACGTGGGTGTGTCATCTTAAGGTTGTAGGGTTGCATCTGATACAAACTTGTACCCCTGACAGCTGAGAGGTGGAGCTGTGAGAACCTTGGGAAGGTCAGCAAGGCCAGGTGAAGGTCGTGCACCTGGGCTGAGGCAATTCCAGGCACAAGGACAGGCTGGGTGGAGAAAGGATCAAGAGCACCTGTGGGGAGAAGGGCTCCAGGGTGCTGGTAGGTGACAGGCTGGACATGAACCAGCCCAGTGCACTGCAGCCCGGAAAGCCAAGCGTGTCCTAAGCTGCATCCCAAGCAGTGTGGGCAGCACTGAGAAAGTCAAAACACTAGAAATGCTTGCTTCTTGCTTGTACCAGGGTTTCTCTGGCAGTATTCTTGAGTGTGCACTCCATTTTCTAGTGAGTTTGCTTTCTCCAGAGGGGTAGAGCTGCTACTACAGGTTTGAAGGTGGAGATGCAAAGAGTCTGTTCTGCTTAAGTGTTGACCCTGTTGATTTGGGTTCCAAATAAAGACATACAGATCCAGGGGTAGATAACCAAATTTGATCCAGGGATAGATAACCAAGTTAACACTATATGTTTAGTTGCTAGTTGTCCACTGAGACAAGTTCCCATTTCTCATAGGACTGGATTCTTCCTGTCTTATCCTTAGCATGTCAGCGAGGCCTGAAGTACCTAGGAGAGTTTTCAGGAGTGTTTCTCTGTCTCCCTGAGACACTTGAGAAACTGGCTGTGGAAAAAAACACTGACAATAATATGAGGTGTTCTTTTTTAGTTTACCAGTAATTTCTTGAATGATCTCTCTGACTTAAAGCACTTAATGTTTTTTTTAATATAATCTGTAAGTACAGTACTGATATCTACTGCTAACATAAGTTTAATCTCTAGCAATGAGCTTTCCCACCATGAGTCCCCCTCTCTTAGCTCTACTCTGTGACCACATATTTTCAAATGCTACATTCCCTGATTTTATTTTTCTTAAATGATATGTTACATAAGCAGTTGCTATATGATTTTCATTAGAAATTAAAAGGGTCAGGGTGACATTTAATAACGAATCTTATTATGGATTATGATCAGAGTTTATGAGTTCAAAATAACTTTACCTTTCATCTCAATGTTGCCAGCCTTCACTAATGGCTTAGAAGAGAGATCCTGAGATGCTCAGGGCCAGTGAGGGTGCTGAAATGGGACAGCAGAAGGAAGGAAATGGGCACAACGGTTGCCTGCAAATAATAAAGATAAAAGCGTGCAAAGTCTGAAGTGCAATGTCAGATTTGTGACACCTGGAGAAAAGGATATGTTAGTTCCAAAGGGTGCAGAGAACCCCAGGGAAAGGTCAGGCTTGTGATGGATAAAGCTAAAGAGACTTGCAAGCTCAGACAAGACCTCAGAGAAGCAGCTGTAATTACTGAAGTCAATAAAATTAGGACAAATGTTTCTGGTGGATTTTTTTAACCATAGTAAGCTGTAACTTTTGCAAAAATATTTTTTTTCCATGTCTGCTCCCAGTCAAGTCCTAGGACAAACAATATTGGATAATGATGAAAATGATGAATAACTACAAGCATTTCATAATGTACACAAAAACTTGTTTAGCTACTAATGTTTCTTCAGTTCTTTTTTCAGAGATCACTCATCTGCATTTGGAAGCCAAGAAAGATGTAGACTTTTGCTAAGGATCTATTTTCAAAGTGCCACAGAGAGATTTAGCCACATAATACCCATTATAGGCAATACATTTGAAAGACTTGGTGACCTTTAGGTTAGAATACATGGGTTAATGTGGAACTTCATTTTTTTTTTCCTAAAAGTTTTTCAGGAAATTTGCTTTAGAAATTCATAGTAGATACAGGTATGACCACCAGGATCAGACAGATTCAAACTGAGAAACTTCCTTGGCAGTTTGAAAACCTGAAAGCATTGCATGAAAATTATAGCACAGTCCTATCTGTCAACTTTAGTTAGAAAAGTTTTAACTTTCTCTCGGAATTTCTTTGGTCTTCAAAAATCCAGGAATGAACTGTAATCCAGGAATAAATGTAGCATTCCTGCTGAACAGTTTTCAGGTCTAAGCATATAGCTACTCAGTACTTATGGAGAAAATTAACATTGAGTCAAATACTGGCTCAGCCTCATGAGCTCTGATTCTGGGACTCCCAGGCCACTGTGCAAGCACTGAAATACATAGTGGCCTGCAAACTGCCCCAGTATCTGTGTCTGGTTCCTTCCATCTCCATAACCCAGTGCTTAGAGCTTTCCAGGTCAGAAGCCAAAGCCACTCTTGCCTCCTGCAGGTGTGATAGAGTAGTAGGAGCACCTCAGTACTCCCTTGACACTCTGTGTTAACAGATCTGCAATGAAAGCTCTCTGCAGTGTGGAAATTACACACAATTGACTCATTACATCTAACACGCAAGAATCTGTCCATCTAAATGGGGCTGTATAAAATTTAGGAGTCTACTCCTCCCTATATTCCCCAAAAAAGTGAAGAACCCTTAACATGGGCTCATCCCACTTCCTTCAGGATCTCTAGAATTGCCCTTGGTAGGTGCTTACCTCTCCCCACTGTTTAAGAGGTGGCTGCATGGCAACATGAGCTACATTTTAGAGTTCAAAATAGGTCACCAGTGTAAGATATATATTGCTTTTTTGGAAATCTGGAAATTTTTGAAACTGAAAACTGGAATCATTAAAGATAAGTCAGTTCATCATGATGGAGGTACTACTTCTGCCTAAAGAGTAGAAGGAAAGTAAGATGGAAGTCATCAAACCTTTATTTTCAGCTATTTATAAAGAGATTGTCTAGAAATATTCGCCAAAATATTTTGTGAAAAATATAAGATAACAATTCTATTTTTCAGCAACTCATAACTAACTTATAAAATTAAAAAGGTTAAGTTAAAGTAGGATATTTGCTTCATATTATTTGTTCAGGTGAAATGACAATTAAATTCATATATACTTTTACACAGTACCATATTCATTTCTTGCTTTTAATTTTTTAATTTATACATTCTTCTTCTTTCTTCACATGCAGATAGAGATCATCATCAGATCAGTTGGCTTTCAGTGCTATTAGTTGATATTAAAAAGACAGTCATTACTATTTTGTATGCCACATAAACATCCTCTACAGTATGCTTTTTTCATCAGCTTTATCTGCTAGAAATGAATGAGAGATGCAGCTATGGAACATTTTGAAAGGCTTTCTCAAAGAAATGTGTGGGACTAACCTTGATGCAAGTCCAAGAAACCCGTAGTAACGAATGTAGCTAAAATGATAATCACAGAAAGAAAACGACAGGCCAAAAAAGGGAGCCTTCAAAGACTCTTCTTTAGAAAACATGCAATTACTACAGCAAATAATATTCAGATCATGGTCTTTTACTCTCTGACAAACCATTAAAGCACCTTCTACAAATCCTGGGCAAAGGACATGCCAGAGCAGGGTAGTCATAAACAGACATAAGATGATGATGATGTATCATGGTCTTCTTCCATGAATCATTATTGCACAAATCTGGGGCCCAAGCAACACTGCAAAGGATATTTCTCAACCCACATTGGTCAACTCTGTACTCATCCTGATGTAGTAGTAGTACAGACCACAGGGAATAAAGGGAAATACCGACCTGCTGCAATGCCTAGACAGCTTCACTGGGGAATGGATGCTTTTGAAAAATGTGAAAGCATGAGGAGTCCCCAGGGGAGCAGAAGTCCTGGAACAGAGTTTTTCATGCAGTAGGGGAAGCTGAGGAAAGCTCCCAGGCTGTAGCTAATGACAGGAATGTGCTAAGAAGGGCAGCTGCACTGCTCAGCTTGCATGGAAAAAGACTTTAAAGGCTGAGCCTGGCCCAGCTGAGAAAAACACAGCATGGAGATCACCAAGCAGCTTCTGAAAGCAAATTGCCCTTCAAAAGAAAGATGGCTCATGTTAACCCCCTTTAGATAATGTGAGCTGCTGTGCTTAAATGAGCATGAAGACACAATCTAAGAGAAGGACAGCTCTCACATCCACATAAATCTCATGGTGGAGGAGGCATGTAATCGGGGCTGATTGCCTAATGTCTGTGCTTTATTGTAGATGCTGCTCTTTGTATACAGACTTGCTGCTGCATTAATTCATTCAACCCCATTTTCTAACCTGGAAATATTGCTTTCAGAGCTAAATAACTAGAGGTTTTACCTTTGAACTGTGACATTGAAGTATATAAAAATCCATTTAAGCAACCTACAGAGCTACTTATAAACTGAGTACAGCTGTAGCAGATGGTACTCATGCCAAGGTGGAGAAGACCTTCATACACTACATGGGACTCATTATGCCTGTCTTGGAAGAATAAAAACAGCAGTTGGATATGGCATTAGCTATAGATATCTTCAAAGCTTAAGCTGCCAAGCCATTACAGCTAGTGCCTGAAGATTAAAATTTCTCAGGTAGCTCCCATTAGTACCCAACAATTCATTGGAATGTGCTCAGAGCATACATTACACCACATGAAGTCCTATGTTTTGCAGTAAGTAAGCAGGATAATTTCCAGGCTGCTAATGCAAAGACATGTAAGCATGATAATTTCTAAAAAAAGGTTCAAGCAATAGGTGTGTAATAGAATCCATGTGGAAAACTTCAAAAATCATAGATTTCAATGTCCATGTATATTTCTGCATCAGCTAAAGTGGATTTCTGTCCTCACCCTGATCTCATAATTTGAAGGACTCAACCTCTAGAGTGCATCCTCAGTCATCTAACTAAATCTACACTTGTCACACACTGATTGATCTTTTAGCCATCTTATGGATGCTGTTGTCCAAACATGATGGGGACAACTCATAAACTCTGATATATGAGTGCTCTCCAACTCCTGGAATGTTCCAGGCTCCCACACTGTGCCATTTCTATGGTGGCAGCTGGGCCTGCTATTGCTGCCACTTTAGGTGTGCAGAACAGGCTTACTCAGAATTCAGCAATGTTTGAAATCCAAATTTTGCAGGTCTACTGCAGTCCTACTTTTACCATCTTAATTCATTGTGACCAGTTTAAATCTCTGTCCACCCTGCTGAGTCCCTCAGGAGATCATGTTTTCCACTGAATAATCCTTTAACACAGACATCCACTGATTCCATCTCTCACTTTCTAGTGTAAATTGTCATAATGCAAAAATATACAGTATTTTAGATCTATGCTTAAAATATAAACTTCCAGCTTCTGTCACATTGAGGCCCTAAGGGTTTTTAGGATCAGGCTGCTACTGCCAGAAATAGGATGCTGCAATTGAATCTGGTTTTATATTCTACACTATATCAGGCTTCCAAGTTGGGCATATTTACATGTACATTTGATGACATCTACTGTATGCATACAGCTAAAATAGAATTTGCATGATGGCAACTGATCACATGCAGGCTTTGATGAGTTCCTTTCCTTCTGCTAAGCTCCACATATCATATTGAATTTCTGCATCAGTTCACATACTGGATCAGAATGATGCACACATCATATATCTGTGGGTAAGTACAAATATACACTTTTCTATGACATCAACAATAAATCAACTATGTGTGATAGCTAAAATTATGCTGCTTTATATTAGTTGTCAGATGAAAAAAATATTTTCCACGGCTTTTTTTAATACCACTTCCAATCTCAATTAAATATAGAGTAATCAAGTTCATCTGTACTGTGTCAGGGATTAGAAGTGTTGTTTTAGACTGTGTGTTTGAAGGTATTTCTGTTAGAGTCAACAGTATAGATTGGCAGGAAAAAACTCACTGACCTAGTACTAATGCATTATAATGAAACTGCTGTTCACTGACATTAAATAATATATACAAGAAACAATAGAATTAAGAATTCTTATTTAAAAGTAGAAAAAAAAGCCTATTTTTTTCTCATAGGAATCTTAGTAATTTTCCTCTTACTCTAGGTAATCATTGGAGAGGGTTGCCTATGCAGAGGCACTTCAAGAGACGTCTGAACCTACTACTTAAAGCAGGGCAAAGGATCTTCCTTAGATTCTGCAGAAGAGTGAATAATTAAGTGGCACAATTCTACTCAATAAACTGCAATGAATTTTAAGGAAATTATAGATTTTATCATCTTCTGCAAAGTCTTACAATGAGCATCTGGGTTTCGCTGGCCTGCAGATTACTGATGGCCCAAACTTATTAAGATTTCTGGTCGCTTTGTTCACAGAAGTAAATCAGCACAGCAGAAGGAATTAAAAATAGCACTAAAATAATTGTCTATTGTTTTACTGAAATGATTTATGAATTCTTATATCTTATTGGCAGATGGAACAATTCTAAGGTCTTATTTTCCAAAGGTATCTCATTATTTTATTATGAAAACTCCCTTCCTTTCACAACTAGTTAACAAAGAAAGACTTTGCAACGTGCTGTGAGCTACTGAGGATGACTCCCAAGGAGAAGAAAAAGATAGGAATAGAAATATAAATGAATAACTCACAATGGTAATGTCTTGATGGCCCTTCTGACATCTTTTCATTGATCCAGATGTCACATGTGAACCAAAACGTCCCACAAGGCACTTTAAACATTTTTTTAAACCTGACACATACGAATGCACTGGAAGTTAAAATTAACAAAACATGGGGGGGTGTTATGTAAGCAATTCTGTTTAAGAAGAGGCTACTTAATACAAATTATTTCATGAGCTGCTCAAAAATCATATTCTTCTTTGAGTACTTTTTCAAATACAGCTCACTATTATATCCGAAAATTTTCATTTTTTTCCCTCAAGGGCATGGCTAAACTTGGACTTTTTATTTAATTTCCAGAAGATGTACTGCTTCAGCAGGAATCTTCCTGCTCAGATGATGATGACATGATGAACAATATACCTGAAAGCAGCTGGCTGACACATGGATTCCTGAAACATGGAAATTAACCACTAGAATACTAGGAAGAGTCTGGAAAACAACTCTGTAGGTCAGAAGCAGCACTGAAACCCCATGGCAGTGAAGAGTTTCTCTTACAGAAAAGGTTCGTCACCCAAATAGATACTATGTGTTCCCTTCCATTATTTCAGCTCTTAAGTCTAATTTTATTCCATTTTCCTTATCTGTGTCCATCTCTTCTATCCTATCCTAACAGTATCCTATCTGAACCTTCTGTCCCTTGTTATTTCTGATTCTATCACTCTATGACATTTTGCTATATATTTTCATTTTCTTTACGTTTCCACCAAAATAGTATGACTCAAGACACAAGGCCTCTTAGATTATTTGTCTTCTCTAGAGAGAAGGCTGTAGCAACAGAGCAAGTGACCAGGTATTGCAAAAACAGTGATGTGTATAAGCAAGAAGATCCCTGGCATGGTATTAAAAAGGTCTTAGGAACCCACCTCAACCCACCTCAGTTTGTATGCTCAGGAGCCCCTTTCCATTTCTTTCATCAGCAGCCAACCCAAGCCCACTGCCTAGACTGGGACTTCTGGTTTACTCATATCTGGACTCTTGACATGATAGATAAGAGGATAATCTTTCTGCATTCCGTTTACTCTGATCGTGTCTACCAGCCTTTCTCCTGGGAAAAAAAAAAATCACTGAATGGATTGTGTACCTTTAAATAAAAGGATTAAAACAGAAAAAGAATCAAAGACCTTATTTCTTGAAAAAGAGAAAAGTATTTTTTTTTCCTCTGCAGTCTCTTTCTTACCAATGGCACTCTGCATGAAATTATGGGTTATCCCTGTTTCCTTATTTAGCTAGTACAGAAGTGTGTTGATCTGTGTTCTGTGTCACACTGAAATGTGCTGTACCTCTAGGATGGCACCACATAATATGATTCAAGGTGGCATTTTTCTCTAGGCTCACCTCCAGTGTTTCAGACAAGCATGCACTAATCTCAGAATATTTAAGCTTTATGCACATGGAATGCAGCCTTGAAACTAGGGAGAAATAGTGAGAAGAAGTGAGAAATGCCTCTTTCTTTGAGACACTAAGAGCATCTGTTTTCTTTGAATTCGGATGGTCAGTTTGACAGCTTTCTACATGTTGGTATGCATAAAGTTTTCCAGTTTCCTAGAAAGTAGCCTATTAAAGAACAAGATACCATAGACTGAATCCACAGAATTCTTGCTAAAGATGCAATTTTTGAGATAATGCCCTGATACAGAGGCCAGAACTGTAGCTCTTTTTTCTTCATTTTATCAAAAAGGTTATACTTGCTACTACTCTCTGTTCAACACACAAGCAGAGTCTGGCTTTTTTCTCTCATTATTCTCCATGCAGGGAAATGGTATATTTCCATTATGTACATTAGAGCAAATATTTATTGATTTTCAAATAGAAATTCCCTGTCCAAAGTCACAACTTGTTATATTAAAATGTTAAACATTATAAACTGAGGTCATAAATCTCTTATGTCCATCATTGAACTTTACTCTTAGGAAGCCAGAGTTAGAGGTTCTCATCCAGCCTTCCTGGGGTGAATCATCCACAATGTTCTGCATCTTTCTGGATTGTGCAAATATAATGGGACAACTAGTCACATTCATATTCTGAGAACAAACCATTTTATCATATGAAAAATGCATAAATAATTCACAGTTTCACATATAAGAATAAACAATCTATGAGAATATGAGCTCTGTTTGTAACCTAGAGGAGAAATTCTGGGCAAGTCACTGATGCACCTGAAGCAGTCACCATGCAGGGCACCTCCACGCTGCAGTACAACACAAGGCAGAGACACCACCTTGGAGCCAGAACAAATCTCTCTGTTCACTGCATTTACACCCAATATGTTAACAGGAGAGGCCTGCCAGGAGGGAAACAAGTGTTTTAGAATAGTTCTGAGGACGTCAAGGTGCTTGGTTGAACCTTTGTGCCTTAGGTTAGCTGAAGCATCTAACTCCTTTGGGCCAGCCCAAGGTGCTGCTCCTAGTAAGGAGTTTAGATATGATCATTTGAGCTTGAAGAGACCAGACAATGGCCTGTCTGCCAAGGCAAAGGTTAATTTAACAGAATATGTGAGAGATGTGAATAGGTGATGTCACAGTTATCAAATAATTACTCTTCTGTTCACACCTAGATCACCTTGCCTGTCTAAACTTCAATGATCAAATCATAGTTACTTTCCTTGTTAATTATTTTTAAAATTGTAACTCATTACAAAGTGGATGCATACACTGAACCTGGATTGCCAGTCAATTAATTAGTCAAAGAATTTTCCATTTGTAATGTATATGAACAGCCATGTCCTGCAGCAATCAAATTTAATAACTGAAGCAACACCAAAAAAAAAAAATATTTCATAGCCCTATCACACAAAATGAAAATCTGTACTACCTCTTAAATAATGTTTCTGTAATTGTTGTGCAAAGTTATCTAACACAAGAAATACAGTGGAAAACATAATGGGACCAGAATTTGGCATAGGAAAATAGTAAGAATGGAATTCCATGATGTAAAAAGAAAATAATGTATATTCCTGCAAAGTATCCCACCTGCCACTGAGCACTCCCGTGGTTTCAGGGTCTGAACACCATGAGTCATTGACCCTTGGCACACACCTGAAAGGCAGGCAGCCAAGGAGCACAGGTGGATACTAGACTGATAAAACCATAGAATGGTTTGGGTTGGAAGGGACCTTTAAATTATCTAGTTCCAACCCCTCTGCCATTGGCAGGGACACCTTCCACTAAACCAGGTTACTCAGAGACCCATCCAGCCTGGGCTTGAACAGTTCCAGGGATGAGGCATCCACAGCTTCTCTGGGAAATCTGTTCCAGGGTATCATCAGCCTCACAGTCAAGCATTTCTTCCTCATATCTAATCTAAATCTGGCAAATTCTGTCATGTTGAAGTAATTTACTTCTGACATAATTTCTGTGCCTTAGTGATCCCCACAGAGGCTGGGAACTCAGGCACATTCTATGCAATCCTTTGGTCCCATGTGTTTTGCCAGCATCCTCTGGACTTCAAACTGTGTATGGGAGGTCCTTGAGGACCCACTCCTGTTACATTTTGGGAAGATTATAAGTGCCCTGTTTGCATGCAGTTTGATGCAGTGTGTGGATTTTTTTATGGCTATGTCAAATATGAGAGGCACGTGATTTTCTAGGGACAGTGGCTGCTCCCACCTCTAGTTAATTTGACTGAGAACTGCAAGTGGGGGGAAAAATTAGGGTCCAGTAAGCCTTTCTGCACTAAATGGTTAGAGGTTGGCTGCCTGCAAGGTTGACATTAAGTAAATTATACATACAATCCTTTACCTGGAAATGAACATAAGTGGCATATTTGATACATGCTGTTACCTTCTAACTTTGCAAGCTGTTGTTTCTGAAGTTGTCAGGTAGAACACATTTAATGTATGACTAAACCTCATTCAGGCAGTTTTAGATCAGTTTGATTTCTGTGAATACTTTCTCTTTCCTACTGCACTGGTCCTCTGGGCTACAACAGACTGGGCACTGTCATTTCAGTGCTCACTGACACCAGGGCAGCAGAGCCAGCTCTCTCACTTCTACACAAAACAGCCTTTCAAGGCTCAGGCAATATCTCGAGGACTCTCAAAAGCACACAGCATCGGAAGCCAGAATTAGCCAGATAGTGAGGAAGACACCTGACATCAAGTGGAAATGAAAAAGGAAAATCTAATGACCACAGGGTCAGAAGCTCAGTGATTTAATGGTATTCTCCAAGT
This sequence comes from Promerops cafer, assembly GCA_013398275.1. Classification (NCBI taxonomy): domain Eukaryota; kingdom Metazoa; phylum Chordata; class Aves; order Passeriformes; family Nectariniidae; genus Promerops; species Promerops cafer. The sequence goes on along the minus strand of VZSE01005023.1, from coordinate 274,436 downwards.
GCCCATCTTGTTACAGGTGGGTAATTGCCGTTAGAACAACATGGCTAACACTATTTTTCCTACAGGGGATAATTACTTTGATTGAAAACTGGCTGTCAGACAATGGAATAGCTACTGCAACATCTGAAGACCAGGAATGGACAGCTGCATTTGTCTTGTAGCAGTGCTAATCAGGTTCCTGCAACTGCCAGATCTTTGACTGAGGCTGAGGCGACAGGTTGCCATCATGCTTTTGAGGTCTTTTTTCCTCTTTACTGATTGCTTTAGTCTCAGTTCCTCCCTCACTTTTAAAGACCCCAAAATACGTTATTGGCAGTAATAGCAAATGCAGAGAAGAGAAATTGCCAGACAATCAACTGATATAAATTAATGTACTATTACAGTCAGCTGAGCTCTTTAAATATACTCTAGCTGAAAAAAATTAACCCCAAATCTGATCAAATGCTAATTAGTATTTGATATTATCTGCAATGATTATGTGTAAATCCACAAAGGAAATTGCAGACTAGACCAATCTATCATGTTCAGGTTAGCACTTGTCAGCTATCCAGTGTCCATTCTCAGCTAACATAGAGCATTTTAAGCATGCACTTTTTTCTGTCTGAGTTCACTATATTTTCAAGCCTAATAAAAGAACTGATAAATACTTTTTATAAACTGTGTGGAAATGATGAAAGAAAAAAATCACTCTCTTCTACAAATAATATGTGTTGTACTGAAGAATTTTGTAATATAAAAAATGGGTGAACATCAAGGGCAAAAATAACCTCACCTCAATCAATACAGTGACAAGCTAAATTTGATGGCAACAGCCTTCACAGAGCTCATCCTTGATACAATAGCAAGTTTACTCTAAAGGCCTTGTGGATGTATGGGCTTATTCACTGTATATAGTTGTTTCCCTAGAATAAAAATCTCCAGGGAGGATTAGCTTTATTAACTGTAACCACAGCTATACAGTCTTATGTCACTTTCTTCTACACATTGGTGGAGTGCTGTTTAAATCCATCTAGTTTGGCTGTATAGGGCCCAAATATAATGACATAATGTATCATGTATAATGATGAATCCTGCTTACAAATAAGGATGTGTGCTGGTATTGACTGGGATAGAGTTAATTTTCTTCCCAGTAGTTGATACGGGGCTGTCTTTTGATTTTGTGCTAGTAACAGTGGGATATTTTCATTATTGCTGAGCAGCACTTCTACTGAGTCAAGGCTGTTTCTGCTCCTCAGCCCACCCCACCAGCAAGAGGGCTGGGAGTGTGCAAGAAGCTGGGAAGGGACACAGCTGGGACAGCTGACCTCAAATTAACCAGGGGATATTCCAGACCATATGGCATCACGCTCAGCACAAAAAGTTTTGAGGAAGAACGCAGCAGCAGGATGTTAGGAGTGATGGTGTTTGTCTTCCCAAGTCACCGTTACATGATGGAGCTGTGCTTACCTGGGAATGGCTTAACAACTGCCTGCCCATGTGAAATGCTGAGTTAATTAATTCCTTGTTTTGTTTTGCTTGCATGTGCAGCTTTTGCTTTCCCTACTAAACTGTCTTTATCTCAACCCACGAGTTCTCTTACTTTAGTCTTGCAGTTCTCTCCTCCATCCCAACACAGGGTGGGGGTGAGCAATCAACTGCACAGGGCTGAGCTGCTCTCGGGGGTTAAACCATGAGAGCAAGACAATTCATAAGAACAGGAAATCTGTACTTTGAGAACATTATAGAAATGTTTCTCTTACCACACACGCAGCAATCTGAATGATTTTTATTGTTTTAAAATTCAGTATGGATTGAGATTAGAAGACAGGCAGTCAAATAATCATTTGTAGGGAACTGAAGAGGAACCTTGAAAAGTCACTTAAGATTTGCTGCAGATGACAATAAAGTTATGAATTTATTAAAGTTAAATTGCATTTCTCAGCATCCTAGACATTGCAAAAAGACAGATATGACACTTGAAATGTGGTTTAACCTGGTGGAAATTACATTACTGTAGCACAACCAGAAAAGTACATATTTATTATTTTCCCTGCACTCTACTATTCTGTCCTCTTTCTGCATCCATGCTTTGGATCCATCACTTTGAAGCCATTGTACAGTCAACAGTGAGAAGCAGGTATTTCTTCGCTGTGAATCTAATACAATTGTCATCCACTTTAGAGGACTTCTTTGCCTCATTCTCTTCTGAGATTCCTGAAAAACCTGGATGACAGCTTTATGGAACAGGTCCTAAGGAAGGCAACTGAGAAAGATGCCCCGCTTGATCTGCTGCTTCTCAACAGAATGGATTTTGTGAGCGAAGTGGAGATTGGCAGCTGTCTTGGCCATGGTGACCAAGAAAAAAATAGAGTTTAAAATCTCTGTTAACAGAAGGAAAAGTGCAGGCAAAACCTCAACTCTGGATGTGAGGAGAGCAGACTTCAAGCTTCTCAGGCAATTAGTAAGCAAGGTTCCCTGGGAATATTTTGCAGATGCCGGAGTCCATCAGTGCTGGTCACTTTTTAAACATCACTTTCTAAGGGCAGAGGAGCAAGCAATTCCCAAAAGGCAGAAGTCAAGCAGGCCAGGCAGAAGGCCAGCTTGGCTGAACAGGAGCCGTCTCTTGGAAATAAGGCAAAGAGGAAGGTATATGCCCAGTGAAAAACAGGGCCAGGTAACATGGCAAGGATACAGAGATACTTTAGAGAGGAAATTCAGGCAGCCAAAACTGGACCTGAAGCTGGCCAAAACTGTGGGGGACAATAAAAAGTTTTTTCAAATATAATAATGGCATCAGGCAGTGTAAAACTATTATCAGCTCATTACAGGATGAGGATGGTCTCCTCACAATTGGAGACATGGACAAGGAAGGGGTTTAACATATCCTTTGCCTCTGTCATCAACATCAGATGGACCAAGGGGGGGTCTCAGTACACTGAGCTGGAGAACCATGACTGCAGGAATGATCAATTCCCAGTAAACCTGGGGCTACACCTGGATCCCTACAAATCCATGGAGCCTGATGGCCTGAAGCCAGCACAGCTTCATGAGACAAAAGTCCGGCTTATCAAACCTGATTTCCTTTTATGACAAGATAACCCACCTAGCTGATCAAGAGAAGCCAGTTGATGTAATCTTTTTGGATTTGAACAAAGCTTTTGATGCTGTCCCTCCTAGTGCTCTTCTGCACAAGATCTTGTCCTGGTTTGACGCTGGCCCAATGCCAGTGCCCCCATGAAAATGTATTTTCCTCAAATACCTGCTGTGACATGTGACCAGGAACAGAGCAGAGCAGGCTCAAGCTTAGAAAGAGAGGGAAAAAACTTTATTAACCTACAGTAAAATCACAAAACACACAGGAAACAGAATGAAAACCTTCCAAACATTCCTCCTCCTCCCACCCAAACACAGTGAGACAAAAACCTTGGAAGCCTGATCAGGTTACCACCACTCTTATAATCAATTCTCAGTCCATCAGAGGAGAGAGGAGTCTTTCTTGTACCATAGTCCTCCCCACAAAACACGGTTGAAACCTCCTATGTTTCCATGTACAGTGCTCTCACCACTGTACATGGACCGAAACTGCTCATGGGGTTCTTCAAGGATGCTTTGCCAAGTGCCAAAAACCAACCATGTCTCATTTTTGGGACAACAGTCCCCCCCCATTTTCTCATCCCCTGAGGCCGAGGGTCTTGAGAACAGAGCTCTTCTTCTGCCCAAAGACAGAGAGCACCACCACGCCCTCTTCATCTTCCTCTGTTCACTCCACTCCTTTATATGGTGTCATTACTGCAGGTCAATCTCTTGGCTCAAGACACCACATCCACTTAAATGCAGTTTCAGGTATTACAGGCCACTTGGTTCAGTCTATGGCTATACAAGAAAAGTCCAGCTAAAAGCCACTCCATCATCTCCTCCCACCTCGGATTCTTCCCATCTTCCTCTAATATCTCAGGTCCCAGACTGTCTCTCTTCTCTCTCTAACCACCAGCCAGGAGGACTAATGTTTCATAAAGTTTCCTTCACCTAGGAAATGATTAAAAGTCTGAGCTCTGCTGCCCTCAGGAGACTGAAATCTCATGGTGGCGACTCCCACAGTGGGCACCTTCCACCCCCTGCCTCCTCTGCTAGCACAGGTTCTCTCTCTCTCTCTCTCTCTCTCTCTCTCTCTCGCTCTCTCTCTTTCTCTCTCTCTCCCCCTCCATCTCTCTCTCTGGCAGGGGGGAACAAAAGACATTTCAGTGTTTCTCCACCCCTTCATCCTGCAGGTGCTGGTCCGGTTCCATTCCCTTCCACCCTCTCTCTCTCTTTGGGACTCCGGCCTACCTCAGCCTGGGCCTCCATGGCTTCCCCTCCCCCAGGTGAGGTGTGCATTCTCCTGCGGCCGGTACAAAACAGAGGAAACTTTGGGAATTCTCTGCTTTTAACCCCCTGTGTTCTCTGAGGCAATCCATGTCTTCAGTGGTCACACCAGGTGTCAATATTCAAATCTGACCACTGATTAGTTTGACTATAACTTCCCAAAAAAACCTCACTTCCTCTCAAACCAAGACAGATGTCCAGCTCACATCATGTGATGGGTGAGGGGCTGGCTCAGGGTTCAGGCACAAAGGGTTACAGTGAATGGGGTGTACTACTTGTCACTAGTAGAGTTCTGCAGGGCTCCATCCTCAGCCCTGTGCTCTTCAATATCTTCATAAATTACTTGAATGCAGGACTGGAAGGGACACTAAGCAGATTCTCAGATTATACAAAACTGGCAGGAGCTGTTGACTCCCTCAAAGGCAGGGAGGTCCTGCAGACACACTTCAGCAAATCAGAGGTCTGGGCAATCACCAACCATATGAAGTTCAGCAAGGGAAAGTGCTGGATTTTGCATCTGGGATGGAGCAAACCTGGATGCACAGACAAACTGGGGAATGAGAGGCTGGAGAGCAGTGTGGTAGAAAGGGACCCAAGGGTCCTGACTGATGGAAAGTTAAACGTGAGTCAGCAGTGCCCTGGCAGGCAGGAGGCCAGCTGTGTCCTGGGGGACATCAGGCACAGCATCGCTAGCCAGGCAAGAGAGGGGATTGTCCCGCTCTGCTCTGCACTGGGGCAGCCTCATCTCGAGTGCTGGGGGCAGTTTTGGGTGCCACAATATAAAACAGACATTAAACTATGAGAGAGCTTCCAAAGGAGGGCTAAGAACATGATGTATTAGGAGCAGCTGAGGTCACTTGGTCTGTTCAGCCTGGGCGAGACTGAGGGGAGACCTCACTGCAGTTATAACTTCTTCATGAGGGGAAGCAGAGGGGCACGCACTGATCTCTTCTCTGTGGTGCACAGTGACAGGAAATGAGGGAATGGCCTGAGATTGTGTCAGGAGAGGTTTAGGCTGGATATCAGGAAAAGATTCTTCACCCAGAGGGTGGATGGGCACTGGAACAGGCTGCCCAGGGAAGTGGCCACAGCACCAGCCTGACAGAGTTCAAGAAGTGTTAGGACAATACTCTTGGACACATGGTGTGGCTCTTGGGGATGATGCTGTGCAGGGCCAGGAGTTGGACTTGATGATCTGGGTTGGGTCCCTTCCAGCTCATCATATTCTGTGACTCTGTGAGATATAATCCAGTGTGAAGCAAAATCCTGCTGCATGACACTGTGAGTGGAGCATGCTTTAACCTAAACTAGCCCTTGGGATTATGTTGCAGAGAAATAAAGATACACAAGTTTAATTATCCTTCCTCCTCCTTACAAATAATTTGAAAACCAATTCATAGAGCATATTACTGCCATATGGCCCTTGGGATACTTTCCTTGTTCTTCATTTCTTCATCATTATATTATTTTATAATTACGGCAGGAAGCTGCCACTATTGCTCAACATCAGCTCTCCATAAGAAATGTAAAATTAAGCCCATCCGGGGGGAGAACAAGAAGGATTCAGACAGATATTTAAGTATGTTTACTTAATAAAGGATTATTTTGGTGCACCCATGTGTGTCCCAGTATAGGATACAGACTTGTACAGCAAAGGGAAAGGGTAGGATTTCATCCCTCTATTTTCAGGTAAGTCTCCTGAAGACTGTGTGGTATCTTCCCATTGAGAGAGGCCTCAAGGAGGTCAGGGGTAGTTGGGAAAGCAAGAGAGGGACACAGATAACACAGTTTCACGGAGGATGGGGCTCACTTGGCCATAGTCATTAGGCTTTCCTGCTGAAATGGCTCAAGAGGGGAAAGACAAAACTGAAGGAAGCTCAAAGAGCCAAAAGCCTGCAATAGTGCCATGAGGAAACACTGAAATACAGTGTGTGTCTATGGAATGAGTTTCAAATCCTGGGCTGCTAATGAGGCTAAACCACCTAAATTTTTTACTATCAAAGCAGGTGCTTTTCTCTGAGTTGGGGGACACAGCTGAGGTGCTCTAACATGGGTGCCTGATTTGGTGCCAACACTGCTATTGGCTGACCAGGTGTCTGCAGTGACTGAGCCATTGCTGTTTACCTTGAGATCAACTGCTAGCCAGCAGTGCCCTCCTCACTACAGATACAACTGGAGTGAATGAAGCTATTTCAGATGCTCAAGGGAAATCCTTCTGTTCTCAAGCTACTGTCCCAAGGAGACAGAGCTGCTGTGTTCTATCTGACAGGATTCTTCTGGTGTCTTGGATGCAGACATGATTCTTACCTTGTTTTTCACTTGTCAGCCGTAGCAATGGTATTAACATGACCTATTAATCTGAGTCTTCTTTTTCATGATAGAAAATGATGTGCTGGCAGCATGAGCATGCTGGATACTCCAGAAATGAATACTTTGGGCTTCAAGGCCCATTTGCTTCCTCAGGTTCAAGCACAAGTTTCCTAGACCATGCTTGCCACAAGTGAGACATAGATGATGTCACAGACCCAGAAGCTGAACCCTGAAAACATGCCTTCAAACTTAAACTTTTGGGGGCTTATTCTTTGGGCACTGTGTCTCAGGCTGTGGGAGCTGAACAGATGGGGAAACCAGATGGTCTGGGCATGGGATTAGTTTGCACAATGGTTGTCCCAGATCCCAGAAACAAAGTACTTCAGAGGTTGTCCTCCTACCTCTGTAACTGCTGAGGCAGACAGACACGTTGTACAAGCCTAGTCAGAACCAGAAATTTGCCTAGCACACAAGATGTGAAGTACAATTGTTCCCATTAGAATTTTTAAAAGAAATAATTTCATGGAAATGCTTTGCCTTTTCTAGATCTCACTCTTCCTTTTAAACTGTTCCATTTCTCTGTAAAAGGTCAAGTGAGACCCAGTATAATACCCTGATCAGAGATCACGAGAGAAGAGAAAATGAAATTTCCACTTGCAAACAGTAGGATAAATGAGACAGCTACCTAAGTCATGGCTCAAAATATGTGGGTCAAAGTTACCTATGAGAAACACCTATTTTAATTAATAGTATGTGTTACAGGTAATAATGGAACCCAAAACTAGATTTTACAAGATGTTAAACATTTTAGTATGTTTCTAAATTAACAACCAATTTTGCATATAATCTCTTCCACAACAATATTTTGCTTTATTTATGTAGTGGTAGATACCTAAAGATTTACAAACAGTGATTTCAACACCACTTTATTTGATTACATAAAAATATTTCTTTTGGGCTTAGAACTAACTAGAAAAATACTTTTCTCCTTAAAATTTAAGGTTTTTATGGAAAAAATGAAAGCATAAAAAGGCTAAAGTTAATAAAGCATATATTTTGATCCAAAATGGAGCTGTGATTGTCTGGTCTTTCTCTTCTGTTCCATCAGCAAAGTTCTTCATTTCATAGAGGTGGTGATCATAGATAGTTGTTTTTCCTTGGTCTGGAAGCTTCAGCAAAGGATTTATGCTTCTTAAGTGATCATTCTTTTGTTTCTTCATACATCACTTCTTTATTAAACAAAGATTCCACCAATCTGGGATACAATCAAGGAAAATGATCACATGGTTTATGAGGCAGCCTTTGAAATTCATCAGGTAATATATTTGAGAAATAGGCTCTCCTAAGATAAGGCCAATATTAGTCAAATATTGCTTCTTCCAAAGACAGCTGGGCAACAGAAAATACCAAATATTTTTCTGGGCTGGTATAAGTGTGCTATCTCACTTCAATTTACATATATTATCATTGGAAGGGGTAGAAGTTTTGGCATGGGGAATTTGAAATGCCTGTCTTTTGAAACCAGCTTTTTGAAATTTACAAATTGAGACAACATCAGTGAACTTCTACTCTCTTGCCAGCAAACAAGGAAATCTGCAGGAGGCCTGAAATTCTGAAGAGGCTGAGAAAGAAAAATATATTGTTCAATTTGTACATACAAAATGCCAATATGGAACATGCTTAAAATAAGGGGTTTTAACCACAGCACATCCAACTGATTGGTGCCCAGTAAAGTTCCTAGTCCTGCCTATATCACCCATCTTTTATTGATGCCTAAAGATTTTTGCTTTTTATGTATTTTTCATATGGTTGTACCTTTGTGGACCATTAATACGTGCTTATACAGCTCCTGGTATTTTTCCTACCCTTTCTCTTAGATTTAAGAATAATAACCTAATCTTATAACACACTCCTGAAATACTTTTTAGTCTTATTTTGAGGTAGAGGACCTACAAGAAGAACATTTTGTTTTCTAGTCAGAATCTGAGAAGACATAACATGAAGTGGGGCAAAGAAGCCCTGGACCAACTCCAGTGGGGCAGTACCCAAGGAAAAATTCCTTAATCAACTGCTCATCTGACAATGTTTGTCAGATATGATAATTTGTTAAACTTATAAAAATAGTAGAAATCTGATACCATGTGTGCCCACAGCCCATAACTATGGACACACCCAGAAGTTTCCAATAAAGAACTGCTTTTTTATCTTGCCATTTTAATAATGTTGAAAGAATTTTTGTCTTTTGGTATCAGGCAACATTATGAAGCAAGTTCCCATGGCTTCTCAGGTTCCTCCCTGGTTAGTCATACAGAGATTGTCTGAAAGAGCATTAAGGTTCTTCAGTGCTACATGCAGGTGTGCAGAGAAATTCTGTGACACTGAAAAGCCAGTGCAGACATCTCAGTGAGAGCAGCAGGTATAGACTGAAGCCAAAGCGACTTACCAGGTACTACTACTATCAGCAAAACCAGAGACAAATAATAACTTTTCTGAAGCACATAATATATGCTGGGAAAGATTAGGATGTATTTACCAAGACTTGCAAAGTCACTCCAAATGTTTTTTGCTACATATTGAAGAAGTCAAATTTCAACCACTGATAGCACTGTCACCAAATCTGAAAATAATAATTTTTTGCTCAACAACACTCATGATTAGATGGGATGTCATAAAGGGAAGTTTTGAAATTTTGAGTGCTATTTATGTAGAAAAATGCTAAGTATTCAAAATAATATTATTTTGCTTTCAGTGCTTTCCTCAGTTTAACTTTGTAGTTTCACATAAAAGACATGCTCTGGAGTAGAGTTATGGGAATAATGGTGAGTTTTGCTGTTTACAACTCCAGTGATGTGAAATTTTACACTCACAGCAGTATGAAAAGTAAAATGTTCTTTTTTTCTTTTTCCTTTTTTTTTTTAATTGGATATTGGTGGAGTACAAGGGGAACGGACCACATGGTGGCCAGACTCTCATGTTGACTCTAGAATGAGTTTCCTAGTGCCATTGTCAGAGGTAGAGTACTGCTGACAGTGGATCAAGGTGCAATCCAATAGACCATTACTTACATTCTTAAGTCTAGGATAGATCTCATTCCTACTGCCTGTCCTGTTGCAGTGGGCAGGCAGGAATTTTCTTGCTTTCTTTGTTTTGTGAAAATGTGGTACATTATGGTCATTTGGAGTATCCAGTGATGAAGGCAGTCAAATACAAACTAAAACTGCAAATATTCCCAAGGAATATAACTACTGTCAAGTACAGTCCTAGAGTTCAATCTACATTTTAAGAACCTTTATAATCTCTCCAAAGACCAGCCTACTATGTGCCAGAAAAGTTATTTTAAAAAGCTTCTCTACCTTGGATAGCAAAGTGACAAATGACTATAGATATGGAAAAAGAAGTGTTAGGTTAGTCAGGAATTCAAGACCACTAGTGTGAAAGTGGTAAAAAAAGAACAGCTGAAAAGTTTAGCTGGGAAACTAAAAATAATCCTTTAATTGCACAATAACTTGAAAGGTAACAAGGAGTGTGGGGAAAAAGGTAAATCCCACAGTGGCACAGCTGAAACACTGTGAAAATAAACAATCACTTGTGCTATGTAGGAAAGGGAAATCACAGACTTGAAGTCTTCTATCTGGGAAAAACAAAATTTCTTTCAGCTGAAAGACACTGAGAGAAACAATTGTAATAAAATAACCAGGCAAGACAGAAAAGTCCAATTATGACAAATCATGACCACTTTTGTGGTCACCAAGGTTCCTAAGGTGGGAGAGGGCAGAGCACTGAAGTGCACATATTCAAATCCAGTACTAAGTTTGAAAATATTTCTGCAGTTCACCATCAGGAAGAGATCCAAGTGAACAGAAGGAATTTCTACTACCACTGGGAAATACTTAACCCAAGTATCATTAGCTCAAGTTTCTTTTTCATCTGCTCTCTGCACAAAGTATCTGACAGTTCTCGCATGAAGTCATGCTCTGCCCAAACCTGAGTTGTCAGAGGAGTGCCTCTGGATGGGAGTGCACCACAGGACAGCTTCAAGCCTTCTCAACCCCTCCAGACAAAGAAAACAGACCTTGGAGTAAAGTAAATTCCATTCCCGAAGTTTTACAAAAAAATATAACCATAAATGAGATTGTACTAATAGCACCTCATCAGACAGTTCTAATCAGCTGTACAAAATAAAAAGCAATCATTCATTCACAATTTAAAAATTATGAGGCCAAGATTCCAACAAAAAGAAAAGCTGATAGTCAAGCTGTTAACCTTGGAAAAAATGATTATGCTATAAAAACAACGGTAAAAAAATCTCTATTAAATGATAAACAATTCTTCTATAATTACAAATATTAGGAACAGTGAAGAACTAAGAGAACAGGTATTACAACCCCTGCTGTTTCTGCAAATGTTTTTAGTAGCTCAAGAAGCAATGGAATGAGGCCAAAGGGAATGAGTTTCTAGAAGCTATTTACTGACTATAAACTAGCAAAGGAACAGGGAATTCTAGTTACATTGCAAGCTGTTAAAGTATTTTTCTCCTCTTTCTCTTTTCTCCCCCAAATGGCTGTTCAGTATGAAAAATGACTCTCTGTCAGCAGACACTCTTCACAACCCACCCCAACCAGCAGCCTTCATTGTTTTATTGAGACAAACTGGCAATAAGTAATGAAAACATTTCACGTACATGGAGTTAAAAATGCAGAAACAATGTTTTCCCATGTGGCAAAGAACAAACCTGGATCCACCCTGTAAAACCAATTAGCAATGAACAGTCCACTCTGAACTATTCCTTGATTGAAGTCCCCTCAGGTGGAGTTGTGCAGAATTATTTGCAGACTAAAAAAAAAAATTTGAGTTGATGTAGCCAGTGATTATTGTTACTATAAACACTAATTATTCCTACAACTGACTAGTATAAGCACTATTTCTTGGCTGTATATGATAAACAGGGAATGGTGATCACCTTTTTTTAATGTTCTGCTTTCCTCTCATAAAGAAAGAGGCATAAAAGCTTAATCTGTTCATTTGAACTTTATTAAATAAACATCCTGCAAACAATTTTAAAGGTTTATTTTTTTGTTGAAAAATAGGACTTTCCCAAAACTAAAACATTTTACAATACAACATCAAGTGTTACAAAATGTTTAAATCAAAATAATGTGAAATGCAGTTTGTTCAAAGTTTTTTCTAATTTTTCTTGATAATTTCTAATAAAAAAAGACATGCAGTGCCCATGGTTTTTTGCTTCCTCATAATAAAAACTTCAATAACTCACATCTTATACCATACCTGAATTAAAATTTGACAGAATGTCTTTCTATGACATTTAAACAGTTCAGTCGTTCAGTGATAACCAATAACTAGTCTCCATCATAAGTCTCTAAAACACTCAGAGCTCTGGGTTTAGTGAGGTCTCAATAGATTACCAAATCCTTGTCCAAGACAGGTTCTGATTTTCCACTTTTTCCTTAATTTATTCTGTTCCTTTAACAAGGATTAAACACAAGGAGTGCTTTGCTTAAGTCCTTGCTCTGAGGCTGGCAGAGTAACTATGAATCCAGGCACAATGCAGTTGTACGAAGCTTCCAGCACAATGCAGTATCTCACTTAAATGAGCTGAGCATCCTTCCCCAGGTTGCTGCAGGCAGCTGATGTGGATTCAGGTTTCCTGAGAGGCCAGTCAATCACAATCTTCTGCTTCTGCACACTGTGGCTTTAACACCAGGACACTGGAAAAATACACACCCTTCTACCCTTGCTACCATTTTTGCAGCTCAAGCCTTCTTGACCACCATTAGTTGACACTTTAATATCTTCTCTTTTCCTTTGTCACCAGCCACCCTGCCTTTTGAATTTCATTATTCCTTTTGGCTATTTTTGAACGGTTTTTTCCTTCTCTCTTCATAATCAATTTAAAATTTCACGTCAGATTAAATTGTGGGAGGGTTTGCTTCAGAAGACAAAAAGATGAGGAGTTTTAGAGTCTATTTTTTCCCCCTCAGATGAACAGAAAAAAACAATTATTAGCTAGCAGTATACAACAACTTGTACTGCTGTGCTGATTCAGGCTCTCCACAGACAAAGAAAAAAACATTAACATGCTAAGCTACACAGAGTAGAGCAAACTTGTAATCATTGGCTCCAGAAGCACCAAATATTCCCAACTGAGCTAAATGGAGAATCTTCATTAGTTGTCACTGGGGAGGTGCATATTCTCTTTGCAGGACAGCAAATTCAAATGCAACAACTACAAAAACATGAGAAGGACTGAAACCACATGAAGAGAAATGTACTAAGTCTGCTTTCCAGCTTCTTTATTTCCGATCTTCCCATTAGAGACTTTCATTAAAGAGTATGTGTTCTGGATGGAAAAAACCTCCTTTTCACCTTGTGGAAAGATTGCAAAAGAATTTATTTTTATCAGTTAACTGTCAACATTTCTCTTACCAAAGCCCGTCTTCCACTAGGCAGTTTCCCCACAGACCAAAGATTTCCAGTCCCCTGTTAACCACAGGAGGGAATGGCCATGAACATTTGTGTCTGCATATAAGTTCACTGTTCACTGTGTCATATAAGTTCACTAATGGGAGGCAGACAGAAATACATAAAAATATATAATCTTGCATAGGAAAAGCATCTTTTCATCCCTTTAAAAAGTGTTCTACTGGAATAAAGATTTTCCCTTATTAAAACCTTTTACTTAAGAAGATTTGCTGTGTCATAAGCAGTGAAATACCAGAGTGTCACAAACAACCAAAACTATTCCTGCCCAGCTGAATCAGTGTGAAAATTAGACCAGCTAATCCTCAGAGGGAAAGAAGTATCAGGACACCAAATGTGTTATGCTGAGGTCTCTAATGGTAAATTCACATCCTGTGCAGGTGGGCACAGCCCCTTGCACATCTCCCCACCATGTCTTGCCCTTTCCTCTCTGGGTCCTGACTCAGCTCTGCCCTGCTGAGCCAGCCCTGCCCCAGCGTTTCCCTTTGCACACGCCTTCTGCCACCATGCAATATCCAGCCTGTCCTTCCCTGCCACGAGTTTCCTCCCAGCTTCCATTTCCATTCCCCATACCCTCAGATTTCTTTGAATCCTCACCCCTTATCTTCCCCACATGTGAACTTGGGGTTTGTATTTTTGGCAGACCAGTGGCTATACGCCCCTTTTCTCACCAGATACCAGTTCATCATAGGTTATAAGTACAGAACCAGAGCACATTATTGAACAAAGCATACTAGTTGTGGCTGCTTTCCAGCATATAAAAATACTAATTTCCAGTAAATTATATATGCTTGTAGGAAAGGTACAACACCCTGTTGGGAATCCAACATGGCTTCTCTCTATATCATTATTTTCCCTGCCTGTAATAAATTTCATTATGTGAAAATATATAGAGCTCTCCAGTATTTTGATATAAATCTACCTGAAGAAAGTTAGCATACATCTGAGAACATGTATACCAGCTGCATAGCCACAGAACTACTTTCACTTTGGGGTAAAAAGAACAAATTTAAAGAGATTAAAACAGTGGTCAATTCCCCTTAAAATTAAGAATGAGAAATGAAAATTACATGAGTAAAGAAACAGATCACAACTTTAATTGTATGCGTCCAGATTTATTTGTGCTTACCTATTCTGTAAATGTATTTTCTACAAGAAATGTGATACTCTGACAGATGCAAATATTTGTGGGAGGGCCTCCAGAATTGAGTTGGGTGAAGTGAGTTGGGTTTTGCCAATTTTAGTATATGCAGTTTTGGCCTTCATGTTTTGCTGACCTTTATTTTCGACAGCTACTGATAGTGACATACAAACTTGCTTTACTTCAATTCCATACAATGAGTACATGAAGAGTGACAAACATTGTCAGAAATGTAAGCCCTCCAGAACAATTTTGGGTGTGAGGATTTGCTAACATGAATGCTCTGCTAGTAGAAGTCACTGCTTCTGTCTAGCCATAGTTTACATGTTTTCTGGTTTGTGTTTGATGGGGAATGAAGATATGAAATTTGCTAGCAACAGCACCTGTTACTAACAGTAGTGTCTCTCTGGAAGGTGCTGGCAATTTTTCTATCAGCATTTTCTGACACAGGTATCCCTGTGAACTATTCTGCAGTGCAGTCTGCAGCTACGCATTCTATAGTTTCATTCTTGGAAACATCCTCTAATGTCAGAATTTTACATAGCTTCGTTGTGAAATTTACAGTGGCAATTTAGCCTAATTTGCTGAACCTCATTGTCTTTAAAGTCTTCTTAGATGCAGCAGTCCTTCACAGTTTTCAGGTCTCTTCTCTCCCCAATGACAGTACAAACCTACCTTGCATTATTAAAAGTACAGTCGCACCTGCTTAAGCCATGGCATCTATGTCCGTTGATTAGAACTCCTTGGGAAAAAAGCCAGAGAAAGGAGTTCTTCTCAGATGCAGGATGCCAAGCTGAAAGTGTTGACAAAGAAGATACAACCAGCAATTCTCAGTTCCTGCTACCTTCAACATGAGAAAATGTGCTATAAGATCCGCAGGCATGGTTTTCCATGTTGTCTTGGGGAGCCATTGAAATTCCTTTCAGCTCACTGGGAAAATGTGTGTCTGTAGCTAGTCTGTAAAGCTCTGTGATAAATTGTTGTTGAGAGCTTCACTCTCTCTCTTTACTCTGCTTATATCTTGGAAGTTGTTCTCAGACTGAGTCAGGAACTCTCAATGTACCATGTGCATGAAGTATTCACTCTTGCCCATATGTACACATATAAGCTCCCACAATTAGCCAGGGGTCCTGCTCCCTGTATGGGACTGCACTGGTTTCCATCACAGCTTCTGCACAGTACTGCATTTTGTCACATAGATATACCCTCAGTGCTGGTGAATGGTTAATGTGATAAAAAGGAGAACATCCTTGTGGGAGCTATTTCCTTGAAAACATGAAATCATTCAATAATGCTTTGACAAGGCTGTATCACAAACACTTCCCATCTCTCTCCTCATAATATCCGTGGTAAAAGCAAGCCAAAAACATGCTGACAATACTTCTCTGTTCAGAAATAGCAGTTCAAGCCTGACCAAACATGTACTGGTCAGCTGCATGTGAAGATGTAGGTACTCATCTTTGCAGTGTGTATTATCATCCCCTGCCTTACTAATGGGCTTCCTACCATTTCTGTTTGCTGGGTGGCCTCTGAAGCTGGCAGGTACCATGGCCATCCCAGAAACAAGCTGAGAAGTTCAGGCCTGACAGGTGCTCTTCAGTTACCTCGGAACCAAGTCATCCCAAGCACCAGAGCAGCCCAGCTGGCATCAGGACTCCCATTCTTTTTCAAACACAGGTTTTTCCCTGTCCAGTGAAGGAAAAGGTGGGGTTTCCTACATCTCATTCAGCCAGCCTTGCAGTCTGGATTTTTACTGGGAATTTTCTTGTGCCTCCTAGGGGCAGGCTCTGACTAGGGGCAACCCAAACAGACTGAAGACCTGGAAGAAAGAGGAGATGCTGTATGCTCCTGAACTGTGTTATTCCCTTTTCTGAAAAACCTCAATTACTCTGGTTTGAAATGAGACAGTATCTCAAGTGCTTGAATAGTCTTGCAGAAGGGAAGCTTGTTTCCCACAATTCTCTGTAAGAACAGAGCATAATAGCAAATTGAGGTCTCACAGGTATAATGGGTTGAGTGAAAAGTGTTTCAAGAAAATTATTTCCAAGAGAAATACATTTCCCTATTCTTTCTAAATAATATTGGTGTTTTCTCTTGCAAAAGCAAACATCCAAAACATTTCTAGTTTTGCCTCTGGCTGATCAGGTTTTCTGGATAATGTGTTTCATCTGGTTTTCCCCCTTCTGAGCTGGGGATCATCTTCCATATCTTCCATGCTTTTGATCCAAAGTTTTAGTAACAGAAGGGCCTGGCAGGTGCTCTCCATGCAAGGAAACCTGGCACTGCTGGCACTTATTCACATGCCTCATGACCTCAGCATTCATACTCTGGCACTCCTATGCTGCATAATCACTTCTGATGTCATAGGAGCTGTTGGCCCTGTGAGTCACATGCAATCACACGAACCCCTGTCCATGGGGGTTCACGAGGGTCCATTATTGCCATCAGACACCTTTGCTTTATTAGCTTCTCCTCAAAAAGGTTGATGACAGATACAAAATATCAGACTCATCGTGGTTTTCTGTGCACTTACCAGTGAACAAGAAGGGGAAGGTTATCCTGCCAGTCCAAGTGCTCCAGCCAGGCTGGACACTGCCAAGCACCCTGCTTGGCCCATGGCTAGAGATAGCAGGGAAGGAAGGCTATGAACGAGGCCATCTGTGTCTACCTCGGCAAGACTGCCTGGTGCCCAAGCACTTTGGTTATTTAACTGTCCAGTTTTGGCTCCTCTAAAACACTTTAATCTTTACCTCCTTTACAAAGTCATATTTCTTTTCCACTGTAAGCAATCTCCTACTTTTTGTCGTCCAGCCTTATAGCTGACTTACCTTTCAAACCACCTCCAAATGCCAGATTGTCACCTCTTGTCATAAATGTTAATTATTCAGGAAAAAAAAAAAAAAAACCTTCTGGGATTTGGGACTTTGTTTCTTTTTTTCTTCTGTCTGACCAATGTGATAGAATAGCCTGCTTCTATGCACCCCCTAACTGAAAAATGTAAGAAACCTGTCTTCCTCCTGGGATGAAGTAAAAATATTCAGAGTTTATAGTGACGCATTATCTTCAAAGAGGCCACCCATGTTTTCCAGGATAAGCTTTTTACTGTTACAGAGCACTGACAGAAAGCTGACAAGGAATGATACTAAAACCTTCAATGTCCACTCAGAATAAAAGTATTTTAAAGACATTTTCTTAGGAGTGCCCTGGCACTGATGGCTCAGAGAAATATCGTTAAAAAAACAGCTGAAACAGTTGTTGTTACAGTAAACATGAATTAAGTTTAATAGCCTTCTGCCCTCCATTTCAGGCCTCAAGTGCTCTCAAAAGATCAATAAAACATCCCCTTTATTATAGTCTGTCAAATAATGCAGACAATGCAGGTGAAAGGTTGCCAAATAAGTAAAGAGAAATGTTGTGCAAAGCAAATACACAGGAAGAAACCGAAGGCACGTGACCATATATGCTCCTGAAAGGTTTTGCTTCCCAAGTATCAGGCAAAGCTTCCATGGTTCCTCCCGCCCTGGTGATGGTTATCCTCAGACTCTTTCTCACAGCTACAAACCACGCAGCTGGGCTCCACATCACAGTCACAGGCCACTGGCAGCACTGCCTAGGCAACGTCTGTGGCTATCATGTTGGTACTTAAAAGAATCTGTGAGCTGCCCACCTGCAGAAGGGGCAGTATCACAGGATGGCTCAAGTTGGGAGGGGCTGGAAAGAGACCTCTAGTCCAACCTCCTGCTCAAAATCAAGGTCCCTCTGCAGGATCTCTCTGCCTTCAAGGGAGTCAACAGCTCTCCATAGGTATGTCTTTTCAAAATTTGCTTAGTATCCCTTTCAGTCCTGCATCCAAGTAATTTATGAAAATGTTGAAGAGCACAGGACCTAATCCATTAAAATCTAAATTCTTAGTTTTATATGTATAAGATGTCCTTTCTTTTTGCATATGAATAAGATTATGACTTTAACCTCACTGGCTGTCATTCTACAAACATGCAACGCTGTGAAGAACATCTCTCCACCTTCAGAATAACATCTCTGTCAGTTTTAGATAACAGCTACTTGGTTTCTCATAAAGCATCCTTTCCCTAGGCTGAGCAAACCTTGAACTCACAGCCCCTCCTCACAAGCCAAATATTCCAACCCCCACCCATCTTGGGTGCCTTTTGTTGAACTCCCAGGTTTGTTTGTGCCTGCCTGATATTGAAGGGCCCCACACTGGCCTCAGTAATTAAGATGTGGTCTAAAGAGCGCTGAGCAGAAGGGGTGATCACTTCCCTGGATGTAACACACCTGTGCTGCTCTTCGTGTAGCCCAGGGTGCTGTTGATCCCTGATACTGATAGGATCATGGAGACTTGTGCAGCTCCTCCCTGCCACATCCTCCAAGACTGTCTGCAGACCTGCCCTTGCACAGTCAATCCTACAGTATGTAGCATTGTGGTGGGGGTGGGAGGCTTAATCCCAGCTGCTGGAATTTCCATTTGTCCATACTGAAGTGCATGAGGGTTCCACCAGGCCATTCCTCCAAGTGCTCCTCTTCCCCCCTACTACAGGATAAAGATGCTGAACAGGACAGGTCCCAGGATGCACCCCTGTAGTGTTTCACTTCTACAGATTCTACTTCACTCACACAAGTTTTTACCAAGTTATTTTTCCATCAATTCAGATGGTAAAGCCACAGTTTCAATAAAAAAAAATACCATGAGAGACTCTTTTGGAAGACTCTCTTTTAAGTCCCTTTTAAGGCTCATTCTAAACAACATTCACTGTTTCCCCCTCATCCACAATCCAGTCACTTTGTCATAGAAGGGCTGCTCAGGTAAAGTCTACACTTGGCACATCTGTGATGACTGCTCCCAAATAAAACAGGAATGTGCTCCAAGAGAGCACACTGCATGATGTTTCTAAGAATCAAGAGGATGATAAATTTGGTTTGGTCATAGTATTTTCTTTTTGACCTGTTTTTAAGATGAGAATAATTGCTGTTTTCAGGGTCTCCCCACCCTTCTCAGTCACGATTGAAAGGAGCTGTGCAATGGTACCAGATAGGGCTCCCAGTAGCCTTGTCCAGGTTGGAGATGTGAGATGAATTTATGGAGCTCTTGCTGAAACTGACATGTAAAGTCTCAGTCTCCACTTCTGATGGGCTCTCAGTGCCACCAGTCTTTATGTTCCTGAAGGTTTTATGAAAGCATACAGTTTTGCTGCATCTGCCTCAGGAATGCTTTCTACAGAAGTTCTCTTTCAGAGATCACCCACATTGCACCTGAACCACATGAACAATAGGAGAGGAGTCATAATAAATTTAGAGGGGGCAAAAATTGATGGAAACCACTGCAAGAGTCTCTGACTGCCTTCTGGAATGATTATGTGGAGAACATGCTGGTGTGGTACTTGAATGGCCAGAGGGTCACACCTGACATATATGCAAGACTGATGGGCAAACACTGTTTGCTTGCAGAGAACAAATTTCACAAGTGCTCATCAACAAGTGCTCTTCAAGGTGGGGTTATGGTATTACCACACCTCAGTGCTACGTCCCTATGCTTTGGTTAAAGGATGATGGGAGAGGGAAGGGGAAGAAGTTACAGCACCACGGAGACAGCAGGTTCCAAGCTTGTTTCTGGGAGGAGGTTTTGTCCCAACAACTCTTGGCAAATTGCTTTCTCCAATCTGTTCCACACAGAGTCTTTCTGGATCCCTCAGCTGAGCTTTCCTCCATCCAAACACTGCTAAACTTGTCAGTGCGTTGCTTTTTAGAAGCTGGGTAGATCTAATAAAAATACAAGCAAAGTAACTGATTAAATCCATCCACTTAGGCCTCACACATACAGCTTTGGGAATGATTAAATTTGTTGTGTAAGCTAGTATTTGATATTACTATTTCACAAAGAATTGTACTTTTGTTTCAATTTGATGAACCAGAAACTACTTATTGGAAAATTATACCAAGAAGTTTTTCATCAGACTGATTCTAGCAGGATTTTATTAGGAAGCAGTAGAAAAAGAGAGGTCCTATAAAGCACAGCATGTTGTAAAATCATGGATTTAAATGGTTTTGACGGAATTGATAGACTTTTTCCCACCCAGGAAGTGGTAGAATGATAAATGAGTAAAAAAATCAAATAGCAGCCTTCAGGAAAAAAAAAAAAAAGTAACAATATAATGATTTAAACTGTACATAGAGTAATAAGTGTGCACTTGAAGTCACTGGGGAAATTCTGCCTCTGATTTATGACAGTATAGTATTTCCAAACATTCCCTTTCTTGTGAAAATTTCTGAATTACTGCACGAGTGATTCCTGGGGTATGAGTAGCAGACTCTATGATTCAGCAGAAATGTTCAGGCAATATAAGAGGAAATACAACAGAAAGCTGACTTTCATCCAGCAGGGCTGCTTTGATTTCACCATAAACTGGAGCTCTGTTCAGATAAAAAAGCCCTCCTTCTGCCTCTTCCACTAATATCGTTGTCTGAGAGGGTGCATTATCTGAGGACTTAGTCTCAAGGAATGATACTTTCAGAGTTTTGGATCATCAAAGTGTAGTTTTTATGCCTGGAAACACAACCATCTCTTGAAGGAAAATTAGTTTCTGTATAGTGCAGGGGTAGCTATACTGCATTGTCAGCTGGAGTGAGCTGTATGCTGATTTACACCTGCTGAGTCCTTCATTTGCCAAAATACTCATGGAAGCATGCCCAGAAGACCTACAGACTTTTTAAAATCTGATATAATCCAATTTCCAAAAAGTTACTCTTCCTGCCACAGTTCTCTCTGTGTGTCACCAACACAGTTCCATTTAGGGAAGGGAAAGGAAGAGATCATCCACAGGGTATATTTTTTCCAGGAGTCCAGGCCTTTTCTCTGCTCAACTGTATTGTACCATGCATATGTTGCAAATGCTTTTTCACTGTTTTCTCTTTCCATAACATCATTGGAGTCTGGCAAATAAAATCTATTGAAAAGTATTCAACGTTCATATGAAGGACGAATTGTGGAATCAAACTAAAGAACAAAGGTTGTACTTATTTAATTGCATTAGCAGGCAGTAGGACAGAAAATATTAGTTTCTAAATTGGCCAGGACAGGAAAAAGTCTTGGATTTCCACCCTGGAAAACCCTTTGGAATTATCATTTTATTAAGGTATTCTGTCTGTATTTTGGAAAACCAGATGAGGTTGTATAGCCAGAGCTAAGATTGTCCTTCAAACAATTCTGTCACCAATTTGCAAAGCAGAGCCACACAAATTTCTCTCCTGAATGGCTCTCTCTTTGCAGTGGGCATTTCAAGCCACATGCCCATATAAAACTAGGCAAAGCAGGATATATTAGGATGATATATAGGATGATATATATTAGGATGATCATCAGTTGAAACACTTGCACCTGCCAGAAATTCCTCTCAGTATTTTTCTACAGAAGAGAGCAAAGACAGTTTCTGTCATTTAAATGGCTTCAAGTCAGTATGAGGTTGATGATTTTTCAGACTCCAAAGAGAGTTAAATTGAATTGGGTGATACCCATTACTTGAGCAACACGATAACACAATTCCAAGAAATCCCTTATATAAAGATCTCTTCAACACAGTTATCACTAACAGAAACTGTCAGGCAAAATTTCAATGGAAAATACTTCTATTTACCCTAATCCAATGAAAAAATGTACCTCAGGAGTAATAATAGGAACTGACAAAACAATAAACTGCTTAATTTTCTAGACTATGGAACACTGAAAATATCCAGAATAATTGAATTGCCTGGAAAAAAATAGCATATGTGTACCAAAATCCTAATTTCAAAGCCAGTTTTCTCTGGAGTTTTTGAAAAATATATTCCATAAAATCTGAAGTTCACAGGGATGGACCTAATTGAACAAGAAATGCTATTAGTCAGAATGCTTTTCTTTCTCCCCACAGAACTCAACTGTCCTACACAAACAATCGACATATTTGACTTCTTGCTATGATGTTATCAAGATTCCCAAAGACTGGAAAGTTTCCACAGGTAGAAAGAAAATCCAGTTGCACTGACCAGAAAAGCCCCCAGAGAAATGGATGGTTGTATAAATTTATCCCACTATGACACAAAGACAATGAGAAGTGGTAAGGTTAGGGACAAATCTACTCAGCTAAAACTTTTCTTTGCATTTCCAAAATATCCATTAATCTGCTCTGAAGCATCTGGTACTACTCATTATTGGAGATAGAATGTCAGCCTAGATGGTCTATGTTCTCATCAGTACTTCAACTCTTATGTGCTTTCAAATATTTCATGACTTTTTTCTATAGGGACATTAAAACTTCACAGCAGTCTTTATTAACAAATATTTTTGACAAGCTACTTGGCTTTACAGGATGAAAAGTGAGAAGTGTTTCCTCCTACTGTCAGGATGCCTTCATGTGATGCATCAAAAGAAATGGACACATACATATTTTAATCTTATGTTGAAAAATATAAGCTTATTAATACAACTTAGTTTATTATCTCAATAACAAACTGGAGTAACTCAATTAACTGGCTACTGCATTCTTCTAAATCAATTCTGCAAATGGAAATATATCAAAATGCTTCTAACTGGAAAATCCTGTTGTTACTCCTTACGGGGTGACTGCAGCTAGAGAAAGAACACCTCACTAGATCTCAGTCTGGAATCTCAGCAGACAGTCCACTGCCCATACCACTGGGAATAAAACAGTACATCTGGATTAATGTCATCTGTCTCTAGTATGTAAAGTCTCCTATGTGACTGGAGCATAAATTCTCAGACAAAGCAAAGTCAAATACATCTTTCACAAGAAAAGGTTCATAATATTTTAACCTTGGTGCTGACAGGAAGTATTTCAGTAATAAGGAGCTATGTTTTTCTCTGTGTGCTGTAATCATGACTAACAATTTTGGCTCTCGCTAAGGCACTGTCTTTGGACCTAAAATCCCTTAGCAATTTCATGCAAAATGTGACCAATTTAAGAGGGTATAGTAGGAGCACTTCCTCTTAGGAATGGTGAATCTGAGATGGATTTTCCTCTGGCAAAGAGGAAATGTTCATGTGTTACATTCTGAATCATACAGGAAAGTTTAAAGAAACTAGATTTCCATAAACAAACTGGGAAATCCCTTCATAGATTATTTTAATAGCAGTAAAAAGTTTAAATTGAGATAATTTAAACATAGGTCTAGTCTGAAACCTGGGCTGTATGAATTAATCATCAAACAGAGCCTGTGAATAGTTTTTCAGCAGATTTAGTAACTGGTCTTTCCAGGGTAAAATAACCCAGTTTGCCCAAGGTTGGCTTCTAAATTAGCTATTACTAAGCAGGAAAGAAATCTTAAAATTATTGTTTTCTGAAATCTACACCCATTAACTTCATGCTCAGTGACTGGTAAATAGAAGAGTAGGAATGATAAAGTACATAGACAATGAAACTCAAAGCATCATTGTGTTACTGCAATGTGCCCACATCTTAAATGTTGCATGAAGTTCTTGGCAAACCTCTTCTGAAAACTTAATAGTGGAGTTAAAAAAAGGACAGAGAAAGGCAACAAAGAGTATCAGATTTGTGGAATACATTCTACATTATATGAAAGTGTAAATACGAGGACTTTAATGGTTTTAAAAAGTCAGTGAAGAGGATTTGATGTTGCATAATAGAATTAGGAATTCTACAGAGAAGGGCATTTATTGTTCCTCAGAGTACATAGAACAAATGGAAATCAGCCCTTTCAAAATCATCAGGTGGCAAATTTAAAATAAGAACTACATTCTTCATATGAATTTATTTAAATTGGAAGCAAATTGACACTGATTTTTCACAGAATTTCTCAAAGAGTCGCAGCATAAATGGATCAAAATACACAAAATAAATTTACAGAAGTTAAGGTCCTTAGCAGCTTTTGAAAACAGGGTTCTAAATGCTATCTCAAGCTCAAGTAGGTCTTTAACTGCTGGTTGCCTAAATACATTTTTAAAACATGTAAAGGTCACCTTATTATTATTGGAGTGCTCTGATCTGATAATGTGCTCTAAAAGTGTGCACTTTATTGATCTTCCCATTCCAAAGACACATATTAATCACTAGTCATGACAACACTGAGTTAGTTCTGAGCATACACAGGTACCTGGAGAACTTTAAATGTGAAAAATAGAGACAGTTCCTCAATAAAACAGTATCGTATTATTAAGCCTCTTCATACACTCACTTGAAGCACTCTAGTCATATATTAGGTATCACAGGTCCTTTTAATAGTGAGATTGAGGGAGCAGATTTTAGTTCAAAAGAAATCTGCAAACTCTCTATGAGGAAAAAAGATAAACAAACAAAAACCCAACCAACCAATCAAACAAAAAAAACCCAAATAGTTTACCGAAAAAGCACACAGAGAAAGGTCAAAGTCCTAGATATTTATATTGAACAAACTAACCATATACATAGTTTCACATTTTTTGTGCAAAGATCATAGTTTCTTTACCAAAATGTTAAGTACAGTGACTGCCATTAATGCCAACTTTATAAGGGTTTTCTTTCCTCTACTTTCTAATGATGCCACCCCTGTAAGGAACTTACAAAAGCTTATTCCTTATGAAAAATTTTAAGCTTCTCCATTGATGGATTTTTCTCTTTGCTTGAAGGAAATCCAGTCTTTAAAATCTTCTCATTGGAAAAAAAAAAAAAAAAAGCATCTTACTAATATAGTTCATTACTACCTCTTCAGTTGAAGCTGATACCTCTTTTTACAAAATGGAAGGACCCATTCTCCAGGCACATGATACAGCATCCTGAAATAAAATTTAAACACACACTTATCTAGAAAATAAAAAAATTCATTGGAAGAAAGTTTTATGTATTTTATTAAAAGAAAACACAGGATCTTAGAATCATAGCAACTCTGCTCAAGTAGAGAGCTCTGTTCTCGAGACCCTCGGCCCCAGGGGATGAGAAAATGGGGGGGACTGTTGTCCCAAAAATGAGACATGATTGGTTTTTTTGCACTTGGCAAAGCATCCTTGAAGAACCCTATGAGCAGTTTTGGTCCATGGACGGTGGAGAGAGAACTGGGAACATGGGGAGTTTCAACCCTGTTTCGTGGGGAGGACTGTGGTACAAGAGAGACTCCTCTCTCCCCTGATGGACTGAGAATTGATAACCAGAGTGGTGGTAACTTGATCAGGACTCCAAAATTTTTGTCTCACTGTGCTTTGGTGAAATTGGGTGGGAGGAGGAGGAATGGTTTAAAAGGTTTTCAGTGTTTCTTGTGTGTTTCTGATTGTAGTTAATAAAGTTTTTTTCCCTCTCTTTCTAAGTTTGAGCCTGCTCTGCTCTGTTCCTGGTCGCATCTCACAGCAGTCAGTTAAAGAAAATACATTTTCATGGGGGCACTGGCATTGGGCCAGCGCCAAACCATGACATCAAATCATGTTATTTCCTCTTCCACTACATTTACCTGCTAGTTTTATTTTCCCTCCCAATTTGCAGACTGAGTTCTGTGATTTCTGTGATCATGTCTAATACTTTTCCTTCCTCTGCTTTTCTTCCTTCCCATTAATTCTAAACTGTAGTAGCACTGGTCTGTGCCTCTATGTCCCTTTATGCAGTGCTTTGGCAATGGACATTCCATCTCTGATCCAGATTATTTGCTACAAAGCTTTTTCTTCTTTCCTTAAAAGATCTAGTAACTTTTCCTAGGAAAAAAGTTATGTTGAAAAAATGTTATATGTTATGCTAAGAAAAGCTTATGGTTTAGTGTTTTCTTTCTTTCTGTAGGTAGGTAGGTGGGTGAGTGGGTAGGTAGAAATGATTATAAACTTCTCCAAAATATTTTATCCTGTCACAGTCTCCTCCAGCTGCACATGTCCATTTGTACTTTTATCTCCTCTAGTCCTCTCCTCAGCGTGTTTCTCTCAGGATTGCCCTTTTCACCACCCAGTTCTGTGGGCTGAAGCCAGGGAAAAAGGGTCTATTATAGGTCTGTTTCTTTGCTTCAGACCTCACTCCTGTGTTCACATGAGCTCTCTCTCCAAACCATACAGTGCTGACAAGGAATCAGAATGTTTTCCTTTCTCTCCATGAAAACCTGGCAGGACCCAGGCACAGAACGTCTTGCAGTCAAATTGTAGATCATAATATCTGCTGGTGAAAATAATAAATTCTGACTATTTCTGACAAATTTTACCACAAAACAGCTGATCTTTGTTCCCCCTTTATACCTGTACATAATACAAGCATAATGTTTCCAGTAGTATTGAAAAAAGATGGATTAATGACATTATAGTTTTATTGATGCAAACGCTCATCACCATGACTGAATAAATCTTCATGAAAATGACCAGCTAGATGACAGTCAGGGAACCAGCACTTTGAGACACAGGGTGGGAAATAATTTATCTGAAGTCACACAACATCCTGTCAGAAGACGAAGATATGCAGACACTAACCTCTTAGAAGTTCTTTCTTAATATAGAAATGGCAAAATAAGCTCAGTCATAGAGACCTGTCTGCAATCACATCTCGTCCATATGAGTGGCTTACCTTGGTGGGAGATTCAGTTCTGCCAGAGACCAGTCCTGCAAATGCCACTGCATTCAGAATATTGCAACTAATCACGCTTGAAAAATTATCAGTTGAGAGCTTCTTAAATCATGCACAGATATATATTATTTTTCCCTAATCTGGTTTCTTAATTTCCTTTTTTTTTCCTAATGTAGTCAGACATAGGAAATACACTTACTGAACATTTGGGAGATAGAAATACAAGGTCAGATATAACTCAGAATACAATGGATGAAATGTTTGAAATCTCTCACTTCAGATTATAGTGGCTTATAGCAAAATTTTAAAAAAATTGAGATAACACTTGATGAACATTGTGTTATCCATATAATGGTTCTTAGATTGCTATCTAACAAATCAAGCTGATGAACTGGAAGTAAGTTCATAATAGAAAATATTATAGAGGTTCTGGTTCCTGAAGGCAAAATAACCAGAGAAGTTTAAATATAATCTCCTGCAAAAGATTGTAGATGCGCCAGGCATAGATTAAGTTTGAAATACATTTACAGTATTTCTTAGCTTATCAGATTTTCTCTTACAAATATAAATTATACAACATGTCAAACAATAGTGGAAAATCTTAGTCTGAAAAAAAATGTAGTCTGTAAGGGTGATGAATCACATTTTGCTTTGACGATTTTTGGTAATCAATATTGATTATGTAAAAGTTAAGCTTTGAGAAATAGGAAAGGGAGAATATTAATTATGCCTTACATTTTAATTCTGAAATCTGTATAAACTTAGAAATCATAAAATACTAAGCTTCTGCCAGTAATTCCTATGCCTATCACTAGCGATTATTGTTATCACTACCTTTCTAATCCTTACAGCACTATTTGTACCATGGCATTTCATCTCTTAGCTTTTGAACAGTCTATGAGAAATTGTTTGATGCATACAGGCACACACATGCACATTTGAAAAATCTGCAGACAACTCTGAGAAATCACCAGGAAATCCTGAACCAGAGTGAGGGGAGACCTGCTCCTTGGATGGAGTCCAGCAGAGTTCTGATGTGGTCTGAGCTGCTCTCATGTGGCTACAGCAATCTGCACCTGACCTTTACTTGAGAAACAAGCAAATATAACCCATTTATGCCCTCTCAGTGCTCTCTTCCATACTCCACACCCACTCAGTGCACCATGCCTTGAGCACGGCACTATGCAGGTCGGAATGGACCACGTCGTCCTGGTCATCCATAGCAATGCCATCAGCACTATGGGGGTCCCAATCACAGTCAGCTGGGCTTGACTCTAAAATACTACTTTTTTGTCAAAAGCCAAAGAATTTTAGAAAATTTTATTATTTACTAAGATCCTTCTTGCGTCTCAGAACTCTGAAGCTAAAATAATTTATAACACTGACATTTCACCATCCATAATTTTCCAGCCAATTTCCATTTGCCCTTTGCATTACATTTATGAATAGTTGTTGGATTAAGTTTGATTCTTGCCTACTCCACTAACTGCATGAGCAAAACTGTGTTGAGCTGTAATTTGACTCACTGTTAATTGCTGACATATGGCATATTGAATAAGGAGGGGAGGGAAAAGCACTCGTGGGGGGTAAGTGATTAGCAGGCTAAACATGAGCATTACTGACATTCCATGATTTTCTGACAGTTCCTTCTAAAATCCCAGATTTCAGAATGTGCAGATTTTCTGTTTATTTCAAAAGGAGGGTGCAGGAGATACTACAGTGAATTATTTTATAAGGGAGAAGTCAAAAACCTCATAAATCCTGCAAGTATAGCAATCTACCAGAGATGATCATGCATATTTAAAACTATTTACAAATGGGGCAAAGCATGAGCAGCTGCATCCAGTACTTTAAAGCTCTCAGATGGAGAACAGATCATTTACAAATGCCAACGAGCATTGCCTGGGAAACATGCTGTATATACACAGTGGACACCTGGAGGAGAAACTCCTCATTTACCACTCACACTTTCTCTAATGAGGAGATTATTTGAAAATGAGAAAATAGTATATCACCTACACTCTTACATCAAATAGGTTCTGTTTGAAACATCCACCCACTACTAGTCACATGAAGAGTGTAATATTGTGTAAAGCCAAAGAGCAATCCTTCTCTTAATCAAGAGAGTCAGTCGCTAGACTATTTTAAGAAATGACTATTTACTCAGACATTGCTTATCCTTTTTGTTGATACAGTTTAAACAGTAAAAAATAGCAGAAGCCTTGCAAACTACTGCTATATCTTGAGCAATTCATTCTTTAAGAGATGGGCTCTATCCATTCAGGAAGGATCAGATATACCTGTTACTAGGCAAGGATGGGTGTTTTACTATTATAGTAATCATCTGTAACTGTGTAAGTAGAAAACAAAATGGATTCTCTTCTAACATAATGAAATTGTCCCAGAAATCAACAGTACTAAAACACTACCAGAAATTTATTTTAAATAAATTTATCCCCATTGTTAAGAGAAGGAAACTTTCTCACCTGTATAATGGCTTCTAGTCTAAATTCTACGGCCTTCAATTTTGATTCCTGCTGCAGGAAGTTGTCCCTGCCCTGGGATATCACAACTTCTTACTGCCCTTTACTTTCCACAGTCTGAGGAAAAAAAAGATCTGAGCGTGTAGCAGAGGAAAAAGTGCATCTACAGGTGTGAAGACTGGACATTCAGATCTACAGCTAGGCTCCACTAAATGTCATTAGCTTTAGTTCAAAAAAGGGTGATAAGAACAAGCCAGGTGCTTACCCAAAATGAAGAAGCCAGTTCTGCAGGTGTAAGAGGCAATAAGCAGAACTTGTCAGAAAGAGACCTCAGGGTCTCGGGGAAGAGGGGTATTGATATTTTGTTCATCTGCACATATAAATGAAATGAAAAATAACGAAAAGAAAAGGCAAAATAGGGACAAACAGGAATATATATGAAATTAATATAAAGCTGTCATGTAATGCTTCTTACAGAGTGGCAGGTTTTTGTCTAACCTGAACACAGACAGCCTTCTGGGAGCTCCACAGATTCTCCTAGAATGGGATTTTTAAAAACTGGGAGGAAAAAGTGTATTACCAGACTTGTCCTGTTCTATCAAAAAATAATTGGCAAAAGAACATGTCCCTACTAAAGTAAATTGCTTGGTGAGCTGCAGTGCCGTCACATGAACACAGGGACAGACACTGGGGTTGTCTAAATGCAGGGGACCTGCAGCCACTTGGCTGAAATCACATCTTTAAGGAACAGTATGTTCTAGACCAGTTTTTGGATGATGAATTCACCCGTAGCCCAGTTAATAAATCTGTGCCTATGAAGGATTAAAGAGCACAACAGAGCTTAAAAAGGACATGCAAAAGCATACATACATACATACATACATGTGTGCAATTCCTCAAAATTTCAGAGAAAAAAATCACTGTTCTCTGGAAGATTAAATCTGAGTTTGGAATTATTTCCTGGGTAAAAAATATTTCTAACATAGGCATTTTTCAAATTTGCTGTTTTCTTGTAAACAATTTGGACCATTTAAAAGATTCTGAACACAAATTTATAATACTTTGGTCTCACAAATACTGTCATTTAACTTTTTTTGTTTTATGATCTCACTTGCATGAAAGAATCTGCACAGGATTGCAAATTTGTAGGGTTTACTGCATCCTGTCCCTAGCTACAGCATAATGTGGTGGTAGTGTTGTCAAGACAGCAGCAGTCACTGCCAGCACCTTGCAGGCATAGGTTGTGCTGTGGTGCTGCTCAAGGGAGGTGTCACCAGTGAAGGTACCAAGAGCTTGAGTGGGTGGCAAAGCCCCCAGCCCCTGTGAGAGCCAGCTGAGCTCATTTCTGGGAAGACATCTAGGAAGCAATAATCTTGAAATATGGAGATAAATTTTACATTTTTCAGGGTGTGGATACCCTTAAATATGTTATTCAATTAAGAGGATTCAGCATCAGTAAATCAGAATATAACCCTATTTCTGTCTGGAATTCAACTGGAAAAACCAAATCTACTCCTATCCATTTAACACAGCCTGAGTCAGATTTATTTTCCCTTTCAGCTGAAAAGCTATGTCCAGTATATATAATGATATGATGACTCTGTCTTGAGCCTTCAGATGCAAAACATGAGTTTCTGCTCAGTGGCTCTCCTACATGTACACACATGGGAGAAAAGGGAGCTTCTGCATCTAACCCATTATAAAGCTGAACCTGCCTCTTTCAACCAAGAGCATTTAGAATAAAATAGAAAGCAATATTGGGGAAAGGGCATAAAGCAAAATGGTTAAATAAGTGTCCCAGATCTATTAAATAAGCAACTTAAAGGAAACAAATTAACTGAAAGCAGATAATGCCATGAGTGACTCTGACAGCTCTGTGCCAGCTACAGTCAAATTAAAACATTGCTCCCAAGATTCTTGGATTGCAGTAAAGGACTCAGATGCTGGGCTTTGAAAGATATCTCTTTAGCAGCAGGATCTGACTCAATGACAGACTTGTTGAACAATTTGGCTGGTAACCTTGAAGCTGCCTCTTTGCAGCAGCACAGAGCTCACAGCAGGCTTATCTCCATCTACACCAATCCTTAGGACAATGATTGCTCTTTCTGATGAAGTTGAAGCATCAAACTAATGTCCAGTGTGGGCATTTTTTTTCAAAGAGTAAAAGCTATGCTTTTGTGAAAGTATTTTTTTGCAAAACCAGACTTCCCAGTTTCCTCACATATGTGACGCGTTGAGTTGCACACAAAGTCAGTGACATAACACATACAGCAGTCTTGACTATGAGGTAAATACTGCAAACTATTGTTCTTTAACATTATTTTGGTAACAATCAATAACTGATGGAAGTAATAATTGTGTCAGCTGCAAATTGCATGGAGAGCAACTCCAAGCAAATCCATTACTTTTTCACTTACTGCAAACAAGGAAGAATATGTATTATAACATGACAGATGTCCCAAAATAACACTTCAGGTCTAATTTACTTGGTTATTTTTCTAACATCAAAGTGAATATTTACTTTCATGAAGACAAAGTGTGCTGCTTATTTGACTTTACTAGAAGTGTGTGTTGGCAAAGAGAAAAACGTGTAATCAGCAAAAAAAACCCCCATTGCGATCTTTTCTGTCCTTTATGATCAGAATTGAAATTATTCCTTACATAAAAAAAAGCAAAACAGCAACTCTTTTACATTTTTCTTTATATAATGTAAGTAGAACACACATGTAAGGAAAGTAAACTTCATTTTAAATATATTGGTGCTCTTTCTCATGTCTCCTGTGCTGCAAATCTGCAGACTGACAGACTCTAAATATCATGCAGGATTAATTGCACAGCATTATAACTGGCTAAAAGCTAATTGCCTAGTCTAAGCTGGGCAGTCAGTCTTGTTATCTCTGCTCCCCACAGAGTTATCAGTGAAAGACAGGTACACATCTGAGTGCCATTCATCCATCTCTCCAGTGCTTAACCTGGAACGGTGTGTCTCCTCCTCAGTGGTGACTGTAGAGGAAGCCTGTGTCACTTAGGACAGACATCTAAATTTTATTTAGGCAGTTCTACTCAGATGAGAAGGCCACCAGCTTCTCTCCCACATGGAGGGCTGACTGGGTTATGAAGTGTGAAGTATTTGGAGTGCCCAATGCGAGGCTGCCTCAGGCTGGTTAGTAAGCTGGTTTTGAAAACAGCAGGGAACTGCACTGCCTATTTCCAAAAGTGAAAAAAGAAATCTGCATGCATTTTGGATAGAAAGGCACTCCCACGTGGGTTTGGGCAGGCATCAAACCATTTTTTTTGTCTGACTTTAAAACCTAGAAATTACTCAGGACGAGTTAGTGTACTCTGTCTTGCTCCAGTCCTTCCAAAAGGTTCAGCCAGTCACAGCCCACAAGGCAGCCCCTCCAAACAGCCCAGTGAGCTGTGCTCCCACAGAAATTCTCAGACAGGGCTGGTAACCCAAGCAGACGCTTCACAGTCCTGAGAACTGGTTGCTAACAACCATGTAGGAGCAGACTGAATGCATGATTTTTTAATTTCCGTTGAAGTTTGGGCTCAGGGTGGTTATCATCCTGTGAATTCCTTGGATAATCAAATTTTAAAGGGAAACTTCTATGTAACTGAACCCTACTTTTACATCGGCTTAGTTTCTAAAGCAATGTGATCACCATCTGAAACAAGAGGGCATTCAACAACAATTTTATAATGACACTCCCTGAATAAATGGGTTTTAGGGGGAAAAAAAAGTTGAGTGGACTCTGGAACTAAAACCAAAGGCGAAAAAGCATTCTCCAACAAAATCAAGAAAAAAAGAGGGCCTTAAGACCACGGCCAAAAGACATACTGTGAAAAAAAAAGAAAAAAAAAAAACAAAACCAGGCAAGCAGGCACAGAGAATAAGGATGAAAAACAATTTCCTTCCACCTTGCACTGTGTCCTGGAAGAATCTTCTGCTGGACAGACACACCTGGTTACAATCTGTGCATTAAGATAATTTGTCCTCCACCAGATAAAAAGCAGCAGGACAATAGTTACTTCTGGTCTTGAACAAGAATCAACAGAAGTTGTGGGAAATACCTCTAAGTAAAGTACTTCTTCCAGCTTCACAAAATCGACAATAAAAACATAACCGTGAATTCTAAACTGTAGTACAGTCCCAGGTACTTAACAACCTGAATAACCCAAATCAAACCAGTCACCAGAAAAAATTTATGCAAAAGGCTAAAATTAAAATGGGTCAGTTGGATAAGCAAATACAGATTTTGAAAATACCCATCTGCTTCAGAGAAAATAGGTTATTCTATAGCACATTTCCTGGACAGAGAATGTATTCAACAGCTTCAAGAACCTGCACTAGGAAAGACCATAAAACCTTGCTGCTTTGACAGGAAAACCTGCGCAGTGGTTGGGAACTGTCCAGACTGTCACAGCATGGGGAACTTGCAATATATTATGCAGCATCTATGGAAGACTTTAATTTTAAATAGGTCACCCCAAATATAAAAAGAAAAGCAAGGGCCTATGCAACTGAATTGTCCCTGAACACAGTAATGATCACAGTACACTTCTGGACCTCTAGCTACTTCTTAATTGGCTGAAACAGTCACTGTAAGTTATTTTCTATGAAAACTATATGATTTTTTTTAATGTTTTAGTTTTTCTCAGTACTTATGAGAAGATTTGACTTTTAAAAGCCATCCCAAACTAAATGCTTCCATGTTTATATTTCAAAAAGAACACTGATTTTTACCCATCCTGTGCACATACTCTTCCCACAAAAATATTTCTTCCCTGGGCAAAGTACCTTCACCTGACACATGCTCTGGACCTTACATGGAACTGTTGAAAGGCAGCATTTAGCTAGGAACTGAACAAAGCTACAAGTCAGCTTGAAAGGTGTTACAAGATGTTCTTAAAACACCAATAATTAAAACAGCTAATAGGGCATTTTTCCATCAGTCCTTCTGAATGTCCATCTTCAAGCTCTTTTCCCAGTCAGAAGAAATAAAAATGCTGTGCTGCTGAAAATTAAATCCAACACTGCCATGTTATCACTTGGCTCCAGAACCATTTAGAACAGCTGAATATGAGAAAACTCTTGTTAAAATCATGAGAGTTTGCAATACTGACAGAGAACCTGCAGCCCTTTGAATGTGGGGCTGGTCTTTGATAACTGGGAAAGAGAGACATCTCAAGCCTCTTGCTCTAAGAAAGAAATTATCAGCCTTGGGCTTTTCAGAGTAGACACATTGGTTTCTGAGGAGCCTTGCTGTGAGTCCAGTATGTTTTGGGTTGAGCAGGACTGAAGTAATTTTCCTAAATGCCTCGTTAGGCAACGAGCAATTAGCAACTGAAGTTGTTTGTCCTGTCTTCTCTCATAATCTTGGTGCCCTCAACCCCAGTCAACTTCAGGGCACAACTCAGAAATTTTTCCTTCCAGGTTCAAATACTTTGTCACCTTATAACCATTTGTCTAAAGGCAAACTATATGTGTTGAGAATATGAGATGAGCATGAGGAACAGAAAAGAGTTTGAAGAGCGTCCTTCCTGTTTTAAAGCTGTGATTTTGGTCATGACATGAGACTGGGAGATGTGAGGCACATCCAGTACTGCAGAATTAACTCCTTTTGTTTTCTTTACATTTCCTGCCTGCTTAGCTACTCTACAGAATTAACAGACAACCTGGTTAGTTTAACTGGATAAAGAAGCTTAGGTTTCTTTATTATCATGACAAATAGGTGTCAAACAATTCCAGTAGCTGGTGCAGAAGTTTGTTGCCATGCTGGAGCCATCTGGCTATTTTGTTAGTTTGCTTTTCTAGCTGGCAGGAACAGAATAAATTGGTAGGTGATACACTTCCTATCCAGACAGGGATGATTATGGTCATTCATCATTGCTCTGTCAGACCAGCTCCTACCACATCTTCTGCTGTGCCAGCCACAGAGAAAAATTATCTGACTGCTTTGTTGCAAGCAATAGATGCGGTGAAAGAAAGATGCCAGGTGGCAAAATGGTTTAGTGCACAATGGCCATTAATGGAGTCGAGCTGACACTACGGCATTAGTAACAGGAGTGGCATCATGTGAACTCAGCAAAAGGGGAAGAAAAAATCACACTCCCCACTGACACTGCAATATGGGGAAGCATTTAAAAATGAAAATAAAATATCTCAGACCTCAAAGAACTGAGAGAAAAATCTCATTTGCCATTCCTTCCAAAATAAATCTGATTCCTTATTGATAAAAGAACTGTATTCTTTTTCTAGTTAGAGGTACATCTTTATTTTCCATTTGGTTCAAAGCAGTAGAATCTTTCCCTAGTCTCCAAAAGAAAAATTTTATATCAAAAATCTTTCACCTTTACTGCAGCAAGAATCATGAGGCATTGGACATAGCAGTTATCTTCACCTTTGAAAGGAGGGTTATTTTCTGCTATATCTGCCAGTTACACATCCTGCAGATTAACAAAAAAAACCCCAGGAATTAAATAGAAATAGCAGCACCTTTGTCTATAGATGACAAAATCACAGAATAATCTGTGTTGAAAGGGACCCACAAGAATCATCAAGTCCAACTCCCAGCCCTGGACAGCATCATCCCCAAGAGTCACACCATGAGCCCAAGAGTATTGTCCAAGTGCTTCTTGAACTCTGTCAGGCTTGCTGCTGTGGCCACTTCCCTGAGGAGCCTGATGTATGTACCTCCACACAATATTTATTGAATCACAAATTAAAGTTTTTTGCTCTTGGCCTCAACTACCAGTGAAAATTGAGCTGTAAAGTCAGTCAGCTGACCAAGAAATTTTGCTTCCAAAACACAGCTTGTCAAAACATCTATGGCTCTGCCAGAGCACGCAGTCCTAATTGCACTGCTTGTTTTCTGTCAGCTCCTCATCCATAACCACCTGCAGATTAAGGTTCTAGTCTATGTGCCATTACAGCAGCTATATTTGGCCAGGATTACAAAAGATCAAGGCTTCAAGATTTTTTTTTCTTAATTAAACTAAAATTTTCTGTTGTCTTTACTTCCTTTTCATTGCTATTAATGGAGTCGAGCTAACACTATGGCTCAGTAAAAAGCTTGTCTAGACCAAGTTGATCACCTTGACTCTTTTAATGACTGGACAATGACTCACCTCAGTTCATCTCACTGGTCCTAGATGCCCAAGGGAGGGTGGGATAAACTGGCTTCCTAAGCCCTTTTGCTCTTAGCCTAAACTCTTCAACTGTTGACCAAAGAAAAAACATAGAACTAGCTTAGACTGCAATACACATTCTAGTTTGTTAAAAGAGACATGATACACTCTACCTGCTGTTTGCAACCTGCTTCGATCTGTTTTCAGTAGAGGCTTTAAAACTGAGAGGATTGTTGAGGGAAGGGGTAGGAACAGAGCTAGAAAGGAAAAAAACATCATTGCTGGTAAAGGCTGAGTCTTGAGTCTGCTGGGGGACCAGCTTGAAGAAAAAAGAAAAACCCAACCTTCTCTGCTTCTACCCCTTTCAGGCTTCAATTATTCATGAACAGTCCTGATTTAGCTTATTAAAACATGTCTTTTGAGGAGGGCAACATATGGTAAGATAATTAAATATGCCTGGAGTTCACCAGAGGTGGTATGTGGAGTAAGAAGAACTTAAAGTAAAGGATAGTCTCTGCTATATTATTTTTCATCTCAGAGTTACTCTGAACTGGCAAAATATTTATAGATACAGCCTTCTTTCTGTTTCAGTGAATCTGCACCAACTGTGTCAGCTGAGGATCTGAACCATGCTGAGTAATTTTCCTTAGGCAGTAAGGAAGACAAACTTACCATAATTACCTAATGTGCACCACTTCGTTATTTTGCATCGGACCCATTTAGCCTTCTCTTTCATTTGCATTTCACACAAGAAATAGGGTGTGTTTGATGTTTTCTGGTGCAACAACCAGAAACTTTGAGGAAACCGCCTTAAAAAAAATTCATACAGTTACTTTACTTTTATGCATCCTCGTGCATAAGTATGACATTTCTTCTGCATTGCTTAATGTGTCATGGCTAAAGTATCATCTAGTATTAGGAAAACATGGATGTAATTGTGACAGACTGTCAACAATGATTTCCTACTTTAATCTAGCCCTCACTCACCAGCAGAGCCAATCCCACCATTCATACACCTGTATAGGTTACTTGAAGTCAGAAGTGTCAAGCATCTGCTCTAAGTCTAGAATCCCTTGACAGCAAAGGGACAGTGACACATCCAGTACTATCTAAAATGAGGGAAAAATAAGTTTCCCAGGTGTCTTTGCAACTGTCTTTTGAGTGCAGAGGGAACACATTAGCAGACAGTAGTCTTCAGGGCAATTGATGGTAAGATGATAGACTCCAAGCACGGGGACATTAACAGACAAGTATTTCTCAGGAATACAGCAGATGAGGATCAGTAATTTCTTTGTGACATCTCTCCTTCTGCTGCTACATGCAAACCCTACAGCTTTTCCTTGTAGTACCCTGTTGTACTGCTGGCAGGTGATATGCAGCATTCCCCTGGACTGCTGCCTCTGCAACCAACAAAAGCCTTCAAAACTCATCTGAGAATTTGAGTAAGAGCTGGCTATCATTTTCTAATAATTTTCTCTTACCCTGACACAAACTGTGCTATCCTTTTTCAACTCTATTTCCACATTTTTTTCTTGTTTTCCTTGTGATCTTTTTGTGATGTTCTAACAGAACTGTAACTGCCTATCATATCACTGAAATTCAGCAGACTGAATAATCTGCATAAATCCCAGTTAGTGAGTTTACCCAAGTAATATAGATAACTGATTTATTTAAGATAAAATTATAGTTTGCATATTAATAAAAATAGCACTATAATATGAGAAATCAGCCTCAAACACTTATATTACACGCACATGTATTTCATACAGAAATTAAGTTATTGAAATAAAAAAAAATTCTCAGACCCTGCCCTTTTTAGAAGGTGAAAGGAAGTCTTATTTCAAGCAGACAGGGTTCACTATTTCAGTAGAGGACAAAGAATATTTTTCAAACAATTAATGTAAGGAACAACAGTTTTTCTGCTGCTTATGAACCTAAAAACTAGATGGCAGCAACAGAGAGAAAGAAAGCTTTGAAAAATAAGTTTGATCATTTTGGCATCATCTTTCAAACTGCTGTTCTCATAACAAAAACTTAAACCATAACTTGGGAATGTTGCAGTGTAGAATGAGAAAGAACTATTACGCTCTCAATAAATCAAAGACAAGTCTCTCGAGTTCTCTACTGGTTCTGCTAAAACATTAATTTTAGTCATCTATGGTTCTTTGCTTAAAAACTCCATTTTAAAAAGGCTGCATTTTGAGAAGTTTAGATGAGAATATAAATTTGGCTAGTAGAATGAACAGCAATGATATTGAAAGCTTCTCTAGCACATGTAGTTTGACAGGCTGGAGAGTTGGGAAGTGCAGGGTCCTGTACCTGGGGAGGAATAACCACAAGTACCAGAACAGGTTGGAGGCTGACCTGCTGGAGAACAGCTCTGCTGAGAAGGAACTGATAGTACTGGTGGGTGGCAAGTTGACCATGAGCTGGCAGTGTGTCCGTGTGGTCAGGAGGGCCAGTGGTATCCTGGGGTGCCTCGGGAAGAGTGTGGCCAGCAGGTCGAGGGAGGTGAGGTCACACCTGGAGTGCTTTGTCCAGCTCTGGACTCTGCAGGGAAAGGAAGACAAGGAACTATTGGAGAAGGTCCAGCAAAGGCCACAAAGATCATGAGGGATCTGGAGCATCTCACTTATGAGGAGAGACTCCTTATGAGGAGCTAGGCCTGTTTAGTCTGGAGAAGAGAAGACTGAGGGGGAATCTCATCAATGCATATAAATACCTCAAAGGCAGGTATCAAGAGGGGGGTGCCAGTCCCTTTTCAGTGGTGCCCAGCAACAAGACAAGATACAATTGCCATAAACCAAAACACAAGGATTTCCACCTCAGCGTGAGGAAGAATTTATGTTGGGGGTGGCAGAGCGCTGGCACAGGCTGCCCAAGGAAGTCATGGAGTGTCTCTCTGGAGACATTCAAACCTACCTGGACACATTCCTGTGTCACCTGCTCCAGGGGACCCTGCCTTGGCAGGGAAGTTGGACTGGATGGTCTCCAGAAGTCCCTTACAACCCTAACAATTCTGGGATTCTGTGATATTTTTTTCCTGATAAATAAAATTACTTACTTGTTAATTAGAAAATATNATATATATATATTTATATCTATATAAAAGATTCAGCAGAGGATTGTAGTCAGGTCTTCCAGACTTATCATCTAGTATTCTAGTGGTCAAGAAACCAGGCTTTGATTGGTTTTT
Organism: Promerops cafer; assembly: GCA_013398275.1. NCBI lineage: Eukaryota > Metazoa > Chordata > Aves > Passeriformes > Nectariniidae > Promerops > Promerops cafer. The sequence continues at coordinate 234,809 of VZSE01005023.1, read as the reverse complement.
AAATTTATTAGCTATTTTAGATATTAAAAACTATTTCTGCAGCTGACTTGGAATTAGGTCTTTTACTCCCCAAGGAATTCTGAAATTTCATAAAATGCAGGAAAAATTGGAAACAAATAAATGTCTGTGAAGAATTTGATTAATTAACAAAAGATAGGAATCTAGACAATACCTGAACTTGATGTGGAGGCAACAGCCAAACCTGAGCTGTAAGTGTTCAAATTGTAAAATTGCCCAGAAAGGCTGACCATCACCTCACAAGTGTAGACATCAGAATATTGATTATTACAACCACTATATTTGCTACCAAGATATCAAGTGCTCTGCTGACTTATGGTGTCGGGGAAACTTAAATAATGACATAATCCCAGTCCATAACACTGAAAAACAAAAGATTTCTATTTTTTTTAATCTAACATTAAAAAAAAAACCACCACCACCACCAACAACAACAACAAAAAAACCAAAAAAAACCAAAAAAAAACAACCAGAAAAAATCACAGTGGCTGGAGACTAAGGGAAACTAGATTTGCATTGGCAATGAGGCATAAATTTCCAACATTGAAAGTAATTATAAGGGGCAATATAGCATGATTTACAGTGGGTTTGCTATATTAAATCACATTCTAAGCACTAGGCTTTTGTTAAAACAGGAAATGCTCAAGTGACATTCTATTATGTAAAGGACTGAGCTAGAGGATTGTAGCCAGCTCTTTCTAATTTGTAATCTATTACTTCAGTGTTTAAGGAATTGAGTTATTAATTTTTAAATCAACTAGCTAAGAAAGTATTAGAAATTATTTCTGTACATGACTTGGAATCAGTTCTTTCATTCCACAAGGAATTCTGAAATTTCAAACTGTTCACTAAAAAAACTGAAGACAAACATCTCAGAAGAATTCAAATAATTAATAAAACCTTTCATTTCAATATTGTCAAAGTATCTCAGATTTCAGCATTCTGGCTCAATTCACTTAAACTCTTATATTAAAATGTTAAAGAGACTTTATTATCTTTACTAAGTCAAATCAAATTGATATAAATATTTCAACGCTGTAAAAGAGAAACATTAGATATTCCCAAGTTCCAATCAGAGGAAGTTCCATGAAACATTAGATTTCAAAAGAAGTATTGTTCTGGAGAAAGCTGTCCTTCATCAATCTTGTCTGATGCAGTTAGTTAACAGTTTATTAAATTCTTGCCAAATTAATACTTTCCAAATCTAACTATTGTTACTGCAGTAAGAGACACTAAGTCTAAGAAGAAATTACAACATCAACAGGACAACAGAAAAACAATAGACTGACCCATGACTAAAGTGAACTGAGTAATTCTAGTCTTGCTTAGTAATTTTCCCTATTTCTCCATTTTTTTCTTTTTCCACATTCTAATGTTTTTCTTTAATCTGTAATTTTGTCCTACTTGCCATTTCTCTATTCTCTAATTATGCAGTAAGTCCTAATACATCCTATATATTTCTCTTGCCTTCCTGTCTTCCCCTATTCCTCCTTTTTCCAAATCTTGCTAGTCTCCTGCCTTCCCCCAACCTTCCCCATTGTCATTCCAGCATTTCACTTAAATTCCTTCCTTTCCTACTGTCATCCAACAGGCTAGGATGGCATTCCATAGGTTTTCCCTCCTCCCTCTGTGCCAGCTGGTGTCTGTTTTGCTTCACATATTCTAGAAGAAACAGCCTGACTCTCCTGCTGGGCAGCAGCACACCAGCAAAAGATGCATATAACACTGCTGGTCAGAGACCTAAAGCCTGTTATCAATTAAGCAGAAGAATAAGGTTAAACAAACTATAAATAACGCCTTGGGCTTTCCTGTCCTCTAATTCATTTTCTGAGCTTGCTCTTAGGAATTGGTACTCCATGGTCCCCAAAGACCTTACCAGAAGAAAAGCGAATAGATGAATGTTAAAATCAGAAGGCAACACAATGGTTTCATGATATGAGCTCAGGCCATTGTTCAGATGCCAGGCACTCACCAAAGCTGCTCACTCACTCTCCTCTGCGGCTGCAGAAAATTTAACAAACGGTTCATGAGTTCAGATAAGGACCAGGAGAGATCGCTCATCAAATACCATTGAGGGCAAAACAGGCTCAACTTAGAGACATGAAGTGAATTTATTACTAAGATAATCAGAGCAGGATAATGAGAAGTAAAATAAGTTCTACCCCCTACCCCAGCAGTGCAAGGGGACAGGGAGTGCGGGCTGTGGTCAGTTCATCACCTGTGGCTTCTCCCGCTGCTGCAGGAGAGGAGTCGTTCCCCTGCTGCACCGTGGGGTGGCACAGGAGATGGTTCTCTGTGAACCTCCCCAACGTGAGCTCATCTCATGAGCAGCAGCTCCCTGTGACCTGCTGGAACACGAGTCCATCCCATGGGGAACAGTGCTCCCCAAACTGCTGCGGTGTGGGTCACTCCTCCACGGGGTGCAGTCCTTCCAGGACAGGCTGCTCCAGCCTGGGAGCAGGGCCCCTCTCTCCGTGGGTCTCCCACAGGATCACAGCCTCCTCCCAGGCATCCACGTGCTCCGGCGTGGGGCTCCTCCAGGGCTGTGGGTGCATCCCTGCATCCCCGTGGCCCTCCATGGGCTGCAGGGGCACAGCTGCTTCACCCTGGCCTGCACCACGGCCTGCAGGGGAATCTCGGCTCCAGCACCTGGAGCACCTCCTCCCCCTCCTTCATGACCCTGGTGTCTGCAGGGCTGTTTCTCTCACGTTCTCGCTCTGCTCTTCTCTGGCCGTAGTTACAACTGTGCAAACACTTCTTGTTTATTTTCCTTCTTAAATTTGTTACCACCATTTCTCATAGGCCTGGCCTTGCCCAGCGGCACATCCATCTTTGGAGCCACCAGGGATTGGCTCTGCCAGACATGGAGAAAGATTCTGGCATCTTCTCACAGAAGCCACCTCTGTGGCCGCCCACTACCATAAACCAGGCCATGAAAAACCAATACAGCCATTAAACCCAGCCTCCAAATTATTCCAGGTGCTCATGCCCTCCCCTTGCAGGGAGCAAAGAGAAGCTGTCTTAGGAAATTTCTTCATTAATGGATTTCAATTGTCATGTAAAGTTAATGTGTAGTTTCAGATTTCAGAAAAGACTTAAAACACAACATATTTTTTTAATGGAAGAATTTCTTCCCCCCCCAACTCAGCCCTGCTGGAAGACAACTAATGTCACTTACAAAAAATTCCTCTTCAAAGAAAATAGTAATAAATAAAAAAAACGTTCATAAGCCAGGATATTATCATTAATAATATCCTCTAAGCTTTTTCAAATTTCTTTATTTTGCTAGTAATACCACTTCTAATGCAATATATTCATATTTCAGGCAGAAATAAACACTGAGAACAGTTAATAAATTATGCTCTGGAAAAAAGCCCCCAATTTATAAAATTTTAGATATACTTTATAAGTGAAGGCAATAGATGCAAGTATGATACCATTATCTGTACTTTCTAGCTGATATTTATTGCTTTCCCACAGTTTAGGTAGCATCTTTTATTCAATTTAGTTTCTCTTTAAATAATTTAATTATTTCTCATAGACCAAATGAAAAATATCTTTCTTAATTTTACTCTTTGCTATTAGGTAGCTCTATTGCACTCAATTTTTAAAAAAATGATTAAAACAAAATGGATGATGAATTGGCCTGCTGGAAATAAATCTCAGTATAGAAACCCACAGATTGAGGCATCTTTAGAAGCCAAAGTCAAGCAAATTGAAAGCTTCCCATTTTGCAGTCTTGATCCAGCTGACCTGTATTAATCAAGAAATGGAATTTAGCTATATAAAATCCACTGTTCATATTTCTGAAACAAACTACAAGCTGATGGATTTTAATAAACCAGAGTAAGTGCTACCAGCTTACTTGTAGACGCAGATAAGACCAAAGGAGAGCATCACTTTCTGTGTGTAGAGGCTGTAGAATGTTTTTTAATAATCTGGATTAGAGTATATTCATTAGAAAGCAGTGGAAGAAAACAAAGTTTAGAAAAAAGGCATTAATTTTTAATTGTATATCATATCATATTTCAAAATGTGATTACTGAAATTTAAATTTTCAGCCCCTGAAATCAGTCATATCGTCCTGCAGACAGCTGGAAAGTCTCTTTTTCACTTCAAATTTCATTTTCCCTGTGCAACACCTATATGTAAGCACCAGTCTCCTGCAGCCAGCTTCCAGTACCTTTTTGGCAAACTGGTTAGGCTGAACTCTCTAAACTTCAAAAGCCATCACGAGGTTTGTTCCCCTGCTCCTGAATCCTTTCTTTACCCGATTATTTACTGAGTGTTCTGCAGTATTTCTATGTCTTTCTTAAGGGCTGATAAAAACACTTGGTCTTATTAAGGTTGGGTACAATAGGTATGAATCATTTCAGAATTAAATGCCATACTGCTTTGTGGGGTTACAGGGCTGATAGTGCAAGCCTATCTTTCTGCTTGAGCGCTGTGTCTCATGATGCAATATTTTTCTCCCTTTTTATCCAAGAGCATGACACATTCACATTATTGTTCACCTCCATTACTTTAGAGAAAGTAAAAGCATCCAGATATCCAGCTTCAAATGTCAGGAGGTCAAATTCAGGCATGGTGGTGTTCAGTTTTGATGTTCAGCTGGATGAGCAAGGCTGTTTGACAATCTTCAGCCAAACATAAAATTTATGTTCTGGGATTTAAAAATGCAGAATTTTAAAGGCAACATTGTAAGCACAACGTACCTTTTTTTTTTTTTTTGATATTTTAATCAAATTCTAAAACTTTTTTGGTTTTTTTTTTCCCCTCTTAACAAAACAAGATAAATACCAGACACTACCTTCTGAATGAAGGGCTGATTTCTGTTTATGGCTTGTTCCAACAAAATATAGTTTACAATGACAGCTACAGTAAATTACTTGCCATGCTCTTTACACATCTGCGATGAAGCAGTACTCCTGTGTTCAACTGGTGCAGGACAGCCTCAGTACCAGTGGGCATAGAGATTGAATTTCTGTTCTGTCTCTGAAGAGTCTCACCTGAAGACACCCATCACTGGCCAGATCTACCAGATGTAAAATTAGGATATCTGGGTAGGTTGCTCCAACACAGAATGCAATTATAGAGCCAGTAGCATGGAACATGGATATGCCAGTATGTTCTTAGGACAAGGCAACTGGTCTTTATTTATATTTGTTTCTTATTCCTGTGCGTTTGAGGTTTTTTTATACCACATAAGGATGTGATGCTTTCCATTGAAAATGTGATGAAAAGTTTTGTAAATGCTGGTACTTAGAAGACTATAGGGCAACTTTCCTCCAGCCAGATTTCTCTCCTCTCCCACACTGCCTCAAGGATTTTAACCTGAGTGTTTGTGATCCAGGATGAGGAATGTGCTAAAAATAAGGCCAAGCAAAATACAACAGGGCAAAGCTTGCAATTTGAGAACAAAAAGGTTTGAAAAAATGATAAGCCCATGAAAATCATGCAAACATTGAAAATTTAAATAAAAGTTAACAAAATTTTTTAGCAAATATAGATAACTTGAAATACTGTGTTCTGTGAAGAGAAATTTTATTCACACTGGGGTATTTTATTTAATTTGTCCAACAAAAATTGTATCCACATATTAGAAATACAATTTTATCAGTATTTACTAACCAGAAACATTTTAATGTTTCAGAGATTTTAAGAGGGAACGCATACACAAATTCATGTATATATCATAGTGTTTAATTCTACAGTATTTCATACCCTGCCAAGTTTTTCCATCACTTCCTGAGGAAAGAAGGGGAAAAGAAGATAAAACAGGTAAAATGAGTTTTAAAAAGGCTATTGACCAGACTGCTTATACCCCACAGTTCAAATGCTCATGTACCTATACCATTTTTTCCCTTAGTACAGAGAGAAGCTGGGGTAACTTTGCTGCTGCAGTGTCCAGGTGCGGGGCAGGAGGTCAGGACACGTCTCTGGGATCAGATCTCTGGTTCATGTCAGGCAGACCCAGAGCAGGGAATGAGGATGTTCTAAGTGAGCCCCAATGTGGGTCTCAAACAAACAAAAAAAGCCAGATTTCAGCCTCTGGCCCATCACTTCACACTGCTTGGAAGAAGATACCAGTTCATTTTGGAGTCCCCATGGACACAGATCTGCCTTATGTGACACAGGCATGCAGGTCTGCTGGGGGGAAGGCTGGGCTTGGCACGGCTCCATGGGTCCTCAACACTGGGCTGGACCCACATTATCAGTGCAGCTTTTCTCTGATGAGAAAAATAAAATATGGAGAACTCTCCACAGCACATTTTAAAAAATAGCAAGTAAATCAGCACTTCAATTTAGGATAGGATATATCTGGCTTTTTAATAATCTGCTTTAGCCCACCGAGACACATAGAACCTTTTGCTTTGTAAATAACAGCATTAAAAAATGAAAGATTAACTCAAACTTTCATTCCAAAGAGAAATAAAAACTTTATTTTATATGCAGACAATACATCTAAAGGAAGGTTTTATCTATTTATGGTTCCTGACCTTTAGCTGAATTACCATTTTGTTTTAAAAAAATCTTATAATAATGATGATAAAATAGCTAGCAATTTCAAAGAAATTATCGAGACATTGGCAATGCAAAGAAGGTTTTTCATAGGGTATTTTCAGAACACCATTGTTTCTCAATAAGCTTTATCTTATATGTTATTATGATATCCGTCATGGTTGGTTTTTATTAGTTACCTTAGTCATTTATACTTATGAGCTAGCCTTGGATTGCTTGCAGTTTTATCTGTGACATTTTTACTGAGAGAGAAAATCAGAGTTACTCTGATTACTTATATTTGTGTAAGCAGACTCAGAAACAGGGTAATGTAATGATGATTATAAACATTTTAATGACTGCTGAGGTGTGTCTTTCATGTTCTGATTGATGAAAAATTGATAAACATTGATAGTTAACAGTGACTTGTTTTTAAACTAAAGAAAATAATATCTCCAGAAATCCACTACTGTTTTCTTATATTGCATAGATGATGAATATAAACATTACAGTGTCCTACCTCATTGCAAAGAGTGATGAAAAATAAAATCTCAATACACATGCTCTCATTATTCCACCAAACACTCAGTTGCAAAACAAATGCCTCTCTGGTTTACTGCAAGATTAAGGGCCCACTAGGGCAAGTTCTCCATGCTCAGAACACCCATCGATTTCAATGGCAGCTCCATACACAAAGAATTTCCAAGATTAGCCCTAAATTATTTATCAAAACCATGCCCTGGAGCTCTGAGTGCATTGCAAAGACAAATGGAAGGATTCATGCAGTAGATAATAGGGTGCATTTTTCTGCTCTCACAAAATATGTGAATGATTTTATAAAAGCAACTCACCTGCAGCCTGGTGAAAAAGGAGTTTATTGCTGAATAAAATGACCTGGGCAGGTAGAAGAGTGGGTTAGCATACTGGGCTAGTATGAAGTTAAAAAAAATCAAGGGCTAAGTCCTGAACTTGGGACAAAATAACCAAAGACCTCAGTACAGGTTAGGATCTGTGTGGCTCAGCCTTGCTGAAAGAGACCTCTGTGTGCTGGTGGACAAGCTGAACATGAGCAAGTAGTGCACCACTGCAGCAACAAAGGCAAACTGGCTCCTGGGCTGCGCCTGCAGAGGGCAAGGGTGGAAATATGAAACTCCCTACTCTACCCAACATCTGTTAGGTGTGCCTGGAGTATTGTGTCCATTTCTGGTCCCTAGAATTCAAGAAAGATGCAGACTGACTAGCGAAGGTCCAAATGAAGGCCCCAAAGGTGATCCAAAGGGATGGGAGAGCAAAGGAATGAGGAAACACTGAAGGTATTCTGTCTCTTCTCTCTAAGGAAGAGAAGCTTTGGGGAAGACTTGATTGGTTTTCTAGTATCTAAATGGCAGCTCCAGAGAAGACAGATGATTTATCTTTATGAGGAGCCACATGGAGAAGACAAAGAGTAAGTACTAGTTGTGCCAGAAGAGGTTTCATTTCAATGTATGAATATTTTTTGCCATGAGAACATTTGATCACAGGTGCAACCTCCCCAGGGATGGGGTAGAGTTCCCACCCCTGTAGGTTTTCAAGATGCAGTTATACAGGATATCAGAAAGCCTCATGTAGTCTCCCTTTCCCAAGAAAGAATGGACCAGATGATCTTTTGAGGTCCCTTCCAACTAGGGCAGTTCTTCAATTCTGTGAAGCTTATTGCATTGAATATGCAAAATGCAGTAATGTGCCAGGCATTTGAGGATGCCAGTCAAGGTTCATACCTCCCTCCAATGTGTTTACGATGATAAGGCAGGGTTTTTTAATTTTTTAATTTCACAACTGTTTATTTACTTCTCATTAAGTTCTCTGCTGGAACACAGCTTAAAATAACAAGACAAGAAGGATCATTTAAAATAGGGTTTGAATGATATCGTGTGGACAGAGAAAGATTTTCTTTAGTCAGGTCAAACACTTCATTAGCTACCTCAGAGTAGCACCTTTCTTAAAAAGCAGCTGCAACTGAGACTTAGACAAACTTTTATTTCCAGAGTATTTAAACAAGACATACAATGTTATTACAAGGTTTGCATTCAGGATTAGGATGATGATGTACTATTGATGTCTGTAATACATAAGGCTAAAAACTTATTGCAATCAACAAGTGTTTTCAGTTTATTTTAAAATAATGCTTTTCCCTTAATGAATACAAAAATGTAAATTACATAGGCCTTAATCCCTTGATTCTCTTTTGTTTCCATGGAAATTTAGAGTATTTAGAAGAGCACACAACTCATCAATACCAGGCAGGACTGGGTCACCAGCACCCAGTCATCAAAGGCTATTATTGTCACTTGGTCTTTGGTGCAATGGTGAAAGTGTCTGCATCTTTTGGTAGTTAAAGATGTCAGAGATGTCAAAGTGATTTAAAATCTTTTGAACCGGATTACAGACCCTGCATTTTTTCAGATTAATTTGAAGGACTTATACACAGTCAGAGATGTACATAAAGCACTGGGTTGCTGAGTTGTAAGACACAGAAGAGACTCTCCAGGGAACCTCTCCATAAACAGCAAGTAATAGCAGTACACAGAACTGTATACCCAAGATGTAGAAAACAAAGCATCATTTCCAGCTGTCCATCATGCCAGACACGGGCTGTTTAATTAAGAGAAGTACTCCATGCTCAGTTCACTTGTCTCATGGGAACAATTATTTGTCAATACACAGTAGCCAGATCAGCTGTCTCCCACTTTGCCAAATTACACATTTTAAACAGAGAACCATGACTTCCATTTGCACCTCATCCTTACTTTAATGGACCAGTATACAGAGTGGGTGAAACTAACCATGGATGCTGACATGCTACATAGTACACTAGCACAGTACTACACCGCTATTTTGTCATTAAGAAGAAATCAACCCTCACAATGCAGTGATTTATGGGTCTGGATCTTGAGAATTGTAAAGATCTTCCTTTCTAGACAGGGCAAATTAAACTTAAGTTCGCTAACTTAGACCAATCTCTTTTCTGCTTCTTTTGTGGATTCGCAGTGCACATCCACAGATTCCTCCTCTATGTGATCTTTCTCAAAGATGCTCCCCTTTCTGACATTAGCTGTAATAGCTTTTTTAAAGTCAGGTTCTTTTGGAGACAGTCTCATCTCTCCAGGCTGTCATGCACTTCATAAAGTCAGGCTGACACGAAGTCCTGCACTCCCATTTACATCTCTTGATGTGGTCCCAGTTAAAATGTAGGTGAAGTAAAAGGAAAGCTCTAATTCGCCCTCAGTGAGTATTGGATCAGATCCCACCTACAGTACTTCATTTTTCCAGTAAAGGTCACTGAGCTAAAAGAGACTACACGAGCTACAAAATGTCAGGTCAGATTACTTGTGCAGAACCATCTAGGATCCTGCTGCTGCTACTCTTTACTTATTTATTTATTTATTTACCTATTTATTAAAGTTAGCATCTATAGATTTATTAGCCAAAGGGAGAAAAGAACTCATGGGCTCCATTCCCCAGGGATGCCTTGAAAACTCCACTTTATTCATTAGCAGCAGCAGCAAGGGCAGTTAATATTTACTTGACACATGTAGGAAAGCAGTGGCATAAAAAAATTAGTCTTAGAATGGTTTACTGCTGGAATTTGAGAAGGATTTGTTCTTCACTTATCTTAATGAAGAAGTGAAGTGATCAGCTGCAAGACTAGAAAACTGCCTTTATGGTCATCAGAGGAGCTATCAGTCTGTTGGTTTAGAAAATTAAAGCAATTAATTCTAACATGGATTTTGTAAAAACAAAGCCAAGGCCTTATAAATTACTCATTCAGCTTTTATGTAACAGACAGCCATCCCCAGGGTTTGATTCTGTTTATCAATAGTTTCATGCAGAGAAGGACCACAGAAATGTACATATTTAGGTAAGAGTCTATGGATCTTATGCACCTATTTCTGAATTATTCTAATGCCAGCATAAACCAAATATTTAATTCAGAGCAATAACCTATGCCCTTTCTACTGTTAATTAATTATTTTTGCAAGATGTTAAGTCATGCAGAAAAAAATTTCAGGTTCTCGTAGTACAACATATTTGTTGTCCCATGGCTAAATCCTACATGTTAACCAAATCACAAGCCCTTTGATACAAGTTTTACTCACTGAACTGGGTATTTTTTCTCCCAGAAATCAGCCCTCTCTCAGGAAAAATCCCAGCTTTGGCTTGTTTTGGAAGGCACAGTTCTCTCTCAGAATATTTTTCCCTTCATGGATTGAAGATTTGCAACCAAAGATCTATAGCTGACCACATATTTTTTTTTTCATTCCTCAATAGCAATATGGCCTGAAGACAATTTTCTTTGCATCTTGTCCTCTCTAGAACCACTTCCTTGGGAGCAACTAAAGAGGTTGAAACCTGAGAAATTTCCTGTCTGCAGAGCTCTCATTAGGTTTCAATGCAGAGGAAGAGATCCTCAGACAATTTCTGACATTGGCCATTTAATATCCTCAGCATTTGTAAAAAAGCATCATTTTGTTGTTTTTTTCAGCGGGGGGGAGTGGGAAGGAGAAGATTATGTAAGTATAGACATGTTATGTTTAGTTGCAAAGCACATGAAGGGGAAAATGGAAAAAAAAGATAAAAGAGTGATAGTAGCTTCATAAATAATTATTCTAACATCAGGTTGCCAAGTCAAAAACACTGTGTGCTAAATATTAATTTTTTGATTGATTGGATATAGACTTCATCTTTGTCTCTGCCATTTATTTTAAATGAGGCAGATATTTTTATACTGAACAGTCTCTAATAGGGGGCATCACTGAAGAGATTCTTGTGGCATTATTACACACACAACACTGGAATTTCTGAAGGAAAAAAGGAAAGAACAGAAAAAAATATAATGTCTTTCTAGGTACCAGAAGATTTTGAATGAATTCCAGGGAGAATGAGGCATGTTTTCTGAACAGCACGCAATACTGAAAAACATTTTCTTAGATAACTGGTAGATAAATCACTACTTAGCCCAAGTAATAATGATTCTGGTATGAATTAGGTGATTTTAATAACAAACACATGTTACTGCTCTTGATATGCTGGTAACACAATGCAAATGAGACTAGGGAAAACCTGTGTAAATTTATTAAAAAAAAAAAAAAATAAATATATTGGCCTCAAGGAAACCTACAGTGGAGGATACAGTCATCCTTTTGCAAATAAGCTGATATACTTTTAGACATTCCCATCCTTAGACACCTGCCAAAAGCTGGTTGCTGACCCCTGGGGCAGGCTGCAGATGGGATTTACATCTATCTGTGTTCACTTACACTTCCTTTACAGGGGGTTTGTCCCGAGATGGGAAATGATGAACTAAAAGGGCTACAAAGGATAACTGAGTGGACTACAGAAGCTTCAAGGAGAGAGACATGTTTTTCTTGCTAATTCTGCTGGAGTAGCACTACTTTGGGTGGAGGGATAGATACTTTGGGCAGTTGCAGGGAATACAATGTTAAACAACTTCATACACATTTACCATATTCCCTCTGTCACTGCTCATCCTTGCCTGCTTGCTCACCTCCCTGATGAGCGACTATGCTGCCCATGAGCAAATTTCAGTAGCAGGTCACTGATGGTTGATACCAGTAAAAATACAGTAGCCAGTCTCCTGGTCACCCAGTACTTTGTAATTGTTTTCCTAACTACATACTACTGTATCCCTTTAAATCCATGCCATGAGAATGGTCTATTTCCAGTACCCAAAAGGAGCAGGAGAGAACACAGGACTTACAGATCCTACCTGAAAAACAGATGCAGCCGTGGAGCACTCAAATGAAACAGATAACACTTGGGACTGGGGGAAGGGTTGGACAATGAAAGTGGGGGCAGCATCAAAGAGCCATCACTCTCACTGTCTTGAAAGTAAAAATTAATAAATAGAAAAGCAGAGTAAGCGAAAAAACCTCTATAAGAGCTAATGGGTCTTGGTGAGAACACTGATAATTCTGCTTCTCTTTTTTCAAATTGATTGAGAACTACCCAAAGAAAATTTAATTCACCACACATATTTATTTGCAACCCTCAAAATATGAATTCTTGTTTACAAAAGAAGATAATGGAAAACATAACTACTATTTACTAACACCACACTTACATTAGAGTTATCTGAGCAATTTCTACTTGACTCTGCTTGCCTTGAAGGAAATCTTCACCCCCTATAGTTAACAATTGACAAAATTAATAACAGATGTAAATTAACAAAAATTACTTTAAATCAAGGCAGGTTAACTAATCACTCAGATTTAGGGTCAAGAAGAGATTTTTCTCCCAGTGTAGACTGAGATGGTTTCTGAAAATTGTTCACAACCTGCAGCACCAGTTGTGAAGAAACCACTCAAATCCCATGATTTCAAGGCTTCGAACCCTTGTGATACATCCTCCTCCATTGCATGGTTTTAGCCTTCTAGCACCACTTAATCTAACCTGGTGATGAACAAAATGGATAAATGCCATGGGATTTACACAGGGCCTGAACAACTCAGAGCTGTGCTATTCTGTGTTGTCTGAGGTATCTATAAGTGTTAGTTCAAAAAAATGTGAAGGGATCTATGACAATCAGCAAATGCTCCCATGAAGCACAAAAACTTCATTTCAAAATCAAATTATTTTCTAATTTTATAGCAAACACTGGTTTATTGGGATTGGCCTTTGTTTCCTCTTCCCACCATTTCCAAGCAGAAAGAATTTTGGTGGAAAGTATTTGACCAATCAGTCTCTACACTGACACTTACATGACTGAGAACTCTTTTTTCTCTCATTTCACTTTGGTTTCCTGATACCCACTACTGAGCTTTGAAAAGATGCTTAAGTCTTATTTCACACACACACAGCAATTTTCACCACAGTCAATGCACCTGGCTTGTGAAAGGCTTAAAGTTTTGAATTTTTAGCTAGGTCATGTGATTCAGGCATAAATTTCCTGGTAGGAGTGAGGGCATCATCATGTCCTGCTTCCTCAGAAGACAGGAACTATTCAGAAAAGATCCTCAGGACACTGGATGGTTGAAAAACATATTGATGTCACTTAACTGGCACCTTTTACGGAATTTTTTTTCTCCAAGGCTTTTTGTGTTTTTTCCCTGGGCAAATTATGGAAGAGATTTTTCCCTCCCTGAACAGATGATTATGTAGAAGCAAGGACATTCATGTAGGGCACAGAAGCTTCACGCTCACCTACAGCAGTCCAAGCAAAAGCTGAAACTTGCTTCCTCTACATAGCAGCATTCCTTAAGCATCACAGCATTAACCGTTCCTGGGAATGCTTATTATCCACAAGAAGGCTGCTACTGTCCACACATCATATTACCTAGCAAGCTTACATTATCTACAGATTAAAGAAAATGTTGTGATTTCATGCCACACTGGAACAGACACTGATGTTGAAAGCTCTACATTTTGTGGAAAATGGTAGGTTGGGATGGTTTGTAACACTGCAGCTCTCACAGGCCCATCCAATCCCACAGCCAAAACCACCACTTAGCAGAGTTTATGCAGCCTTTCAAGCCAAACGTGTAGATTTTTATAAACTACCTACCTAGTGAGCCAACATGGCAAGTACAGACCCCTCTGAAACAGCTGTGACTGCTCTCTAGTTCTGCCCTTACAACTGGCTTGAGCTGGCAACCAGGACATTTAACTCTAGTTCAGTCCTTTCTTTTTATTCACAGACATCGACAGAATGTAAATTTCTTCCTTTTAACATTTCCTTATAAATCAGCTTCACTGCAGAGGACTCAAATTTTCTGTTCACTAACTCTAGAATGCTGAATGCTTCAGAGGAAGCCAGATAATTTGCCAGGCACTTCTGAGCATGTTCTTCAAGATTGTAACATTTTAATTATGACGCTGGAAAAAAAATCCATAAGAGGAAGCTTTATCAGCACTGTAAGGCAACAGGGGAACAATTTTGTTAAATGTCTTTCTCAATTAAAATTAGGAGAAAAGAATTCCCATCATCAATTTGGAACACAAAATGCCAACACAGATAAGTATGAATACATGTGCACAAAAGTTTACATATTGATTTACTTATATGTGTCCATGTTCACACATATTATTACAAATATGTCTATAACTATGCATTTTATATTTATGTGTATACACACACATATATTTGTGTGTGCCTATAATGAGCTCGTTAAGGATGGATCTATTTCTGCCTGGCTAAGTCCTTCAGAAAAAGCCATAGACCTGTGGCCTTCATTCCCTGAGATGTGCACATATCTCTTATGTGCCACAGTCCCCCACAATCCACGTGGCTTTTGTGGTGGGAATTCCATATCCAGTATGAATATGGACATGGATGTGGATATGGATATGTCAAGAGCTGTTAGGGAGGGTATGAAATCCATGCTGCATCTGACAGCACAGCAGTCTTCAGATAGCTGGAATTGCAATCGATAGCTAACGAATGGCCATTCCACTTACAGTATAATGAGCCCTGTCTCAGCCTGCTTTTCCCACAGAGATGCAGGCACTAATTCTAAGACCATTATCTCCTTCAGCTGGTCATAATGACAGTTAAAACATGTAATAACATTTAAAACACAGACTGTAATTTCTTTTTCTCTGTTCAGAATTTGTACTTGGACAGCAAACAGCTTAATGAACCAGTTTTGGAGACTTTCTAATTACCAGCTGTCCCTGGAGGATTTTTGTTGTTGTTGTTATTTAATTTTATTACGGTAAGAGTCACTAGACTAGCATCTATTTTGTCTGTTCTTAGAAACATTTTTCCTTCTGCAGCTGAAATAGATTGCATCTTATACTAGGCACTAAGGCAGCACTCTAAACAGATTCAAAGTCACTCTCACTGGCTTTCTTGTAAGCTGTCAGGGTGTAGTTGGGTCAGTTCACTAGGCTGGACTAATTGTTTTTCTTCGGCAGTATTTTAGTTCTGGGTCAAAAAATATACTTGCAGTTTTTATGGTTTCAACAACAGTCCTTTAAATTCTCAGAGAGAGAGGAGGAATCAGTACATAGATCTATTTTAAACTTGACTCCCTTCCTAGGGTCAGACTGAACCCTGGGTTTTATTCTGAGCCTGCTTTATTTTTTTTTGTTAGTTGCTGATTTTCCATCACATATAAAAAGTAGAATTAAAAAGAAAAACTCTCTGTGATTAGGATCAAATAACAATCCTTTTATGAGTGGCAGCAATTTTCTTTTTATCTCTTCCAGCTTAATGCTGACAATCTGCTTGCTCTTGGGATGCAGGCTCTATTCCTTTCAAGCTGCAGAGGGCTGGACCACAGGTTTGCACTCTTCCCCTGCACACTGCTGTCCATAGCTCCCACCAGGTCTGGGGCTGGGGAAATGGGCTCCTTGCCTGAAGGAGGAGTGTGCTGGGCAAGGCTCTGTGTAGGAGCTGCATAAAGGAGCTGCAGGAGCTCAGCAGGTTATGCAGCATCCGAGATGCCAATAAGGTCAGTTCTTCTCTGACACCCTGCAGGTCCACCAGCTCAAGCCCCAAACTGTACTGAAAGAGGGGCAGGCAAAGCCTGTGCTTATCATGTTGGAAAACTGAGACTTCTCTGATGGTGAGGGCTGGGAACTTGTGACTTTTGGCACCAAAGGATGCACATACAACAAACAGGATGATTTCAGCATGGAGTTACAGGGTAGTGATCTCATTGGGATCACAGAGATGTTGTGAGTTAGCTGACACAACCAGAGTGATGGCATGAATGGACACAGCTCCTTTAGAAAGGACAGGACAGTATGGTGAACAGGGCAAGGTGCACTTTATGTGACAGAGTAGAGAGGACTCAGGGCACTTTGCCTTGGGACTGGTGATGAGCTAGATGAGAGCGATGCCATTGTTGCAGCATCTGTCACAGACCTCCCAATCAGGAATAAGTACATAAGGACTTTTTCAGACAGCTAGAGGAAGACTTTTGCTCTCGGGCCCTGGTTCTTGTGGAAGCTTTAACCACTCCTTTGTCAGATGAAAGGTCAGCACAGCAGGACACAGGCAGTCCAGGAGGTCTCTGGATAGAGTTGATGGGAACTTCCTGACACAGGTGATTAAGAAGCTGGTCAGTGCAGATGCTCTGCTAAACCTCATAAATAAGGAATAATTAGAGATGTGGGGGCTGGGGGTGGCCTTAGCTGCAGTGGCCATGAAATGAAGGAGTTCAGGATCCTCAAAGCAGAGAACAAAAGCAAAAAAAAGCATCACCACTCTGTACTTCAGGAGAGCAGATTTCATGGATCTTCTTCATGAATATACAGCTGCAAAAAGATGAGGGGTTCAATAGAGCTGGTTGATTTTTAAAGATGCCTCTTCATGGCTCAGGAACTGTGTATCCCAATGAGCAGGAAATCAAGCAGTGAAGTCAGGAGGCCTGGATGAACAAGGAGTCTCTGACTACAGTGAAATGTTCAAAGCAAGCATACAAGACACAGGGTCAGATCACCCAGCAGGAAGATAAAGATATTGTCCGAGTGGGCAGGAACTGTAATTGCTGCCAGCCAGGACTTAGTAAGGAGTTTGCTTCTTCTGCCTGAAGAGTGCATCATAATTAATATTAACTATAGGTCTGTATCCTCACTATTTTTCTGCAGCCTACTGTAGCCTTGAAACAGGATCCTGAAACTACTGCCTTGGCCACCCGTGTTGTCTCAGGTACCTAATCATGCTCAAATTCTGTGGCTGGAATAACCAGAACATATCCACAGTGTATTATTTCAACTGCTCCTTTGCAAAGCTACAGCAGCTTTTTAATTTCAGATTCTACCTAAACCTACAATCTTTCCATCTTGAGTTCAAATACTTCATCAACTACTACTCTAGACATTATCTAATTTAATTATTTCAGACATAAGCAGTGAGACACAAGTGCTGAGTATTGTTAACCCTAATTTCAAGGGGTGTGACATACTGGAGAAATGTCCATGTTATATTGTCCCTTGTTTTGGTTATATCCTTCATTGTATTGTAATCCTACACTAGACTAGGATTTGTAGAGTTTGGTAGACTAATAGATACAATTGGAAAAATTAGAAGCTTTGCAGCACACAGAACTGTTGTATTCTGCTCCAGTAAATTCTGCCACTGTTTGGAATATCTTACAAAGTAAGGAAAATCAAACAGTTCCTTCTTCCCTACTACACTAATGCAGAAAAATTTTCCTTGATTAAAACTGGGTAGTGTCAATTAAACTAGACGTAATCATTCCCAGCAGGTACTCAATTATGAAAACTACTGCATATATTTCAGACCTATAAAAGTATGCCCCAAACAGCTTGGATTTTGTTGGTTGTATGTATTGATCTAATAAAAGATTAAATTTCTTCCTAGAAACCTGAAATCACTTACACATTCTTAGGGAGTCATGTTTAGGTAGACATCTTGGTTCTATCAAATAAAACTCTCCTTACCCTCTTGTATTATTTGTTTCATTAATCTACTCATTGGAGAGTGGAGCTGTAAAAAGAGCTCTGTCTGAAAGCCCGGACTTGGAAATCAGGATCTCCACGAGGCAAGACACAACATCACCTTCTTTTCCAAGTGCTCCTCATATGTTCTGAAACTCGCAACAATTTTTGGTCAAAATTAAAATGAGGTGGAGATTGCAAATATCCTGAACGTTGCACATTTTGTGAAAGCTGGCAGGGGGACTGACGACCTTTGTGAGCATCACACTGAGGGACAGGCAGTTGGAATCACTTTCAAGATGCAGCAGACATCTGTCACAGGCTCCTTTTTGCAGGATTAAACATGTAGAGCAAATGGAAGGGTCTAGGAAGAAAGGCAGTGGAAATTATTCAGAGGTCTTGCATTAAAAACTCGGGAGAATTTGATGACCATGTGGAGAGAAGCTTCAGATTTTCATCACATGATCTCTTGTCCTGACTGGTACTGGCTCCTCTGTGCAGCCACGCTGGCAAGCCCATGCCCCAAACAGTGCATATGGCCCAGAGAGGCTTCCTTGGCTCTGCTTGTGGCAAGAAATATTGTGAAGTCAGTATTTTACAGTCTGAGAAATCATTTGTGGCCAGACATGCTTTGTAGATGTTTCTGAATTTCAGTTTGTGTTTTGATTGTCAAAATACATTGTGTGAGCTTGGAGAACGGCTTGTATTAGGCAGTGTTAAAAAGTATAGTGGAAGAAGAATCACAGCCAACAGCTATGACCATGTCTCAGGCAACTGCCTTGTGATACTAAAGAAGAAAGATGGCAGGAAGGTCAAGAGACATTCCCTACACTCTGATACCTCCACATTATTTTCAACAGGACAATTTATTTATGGCTGTTGATCTTTGTTTAGAGGGCAATTTTTTTACAAAGTGTGGAATTTCCTTTTTATTCATGGTCTCTACTCTTTGGCAAAGCTGAATCTGGGTACCTGCAGCATAACAAGCATAAATTTAAAGACAATATTTAGAAGCCTGTAAAAAGGTGACCCTGAGACTCTCTCATGACCCATGAATAACAAGTTAGTGTTTGTACCAAATTTAATATGAAGATTGTGACCAAGCCATTAACCTTTAGTAGTGGGCACTGAATAAATGTGTCACATCGTACAGAAGGCACTGTAAATCTGTGCAAACAGTGCACAGTATGTGGAGTGGCTTCACAGCTGCCAGCTAAGAGAAATGAAAAAATATCTATCCATTTATCTCTATTCCCTCTAAGTTTGGGACTCTATAAAGCACATTCTCTGAATCTTATATCTTTACCCTTAGAATGGCATTTTTCTTTTTTTGATTGGCAATATTTTATAAGAAAACGGGAGTTTATCATTACATTTTAACTTATTCCTTTTTCTGCTAATTCTATATAACTGTAAAGGCTATTGCTCAACTACTGATTGCTGTTGTAAAGCACACTACAGTAGAGCTGAAAATTGACAATTTAATATGCAAATATTCATTCTAGCACCTTGGCCTAGGAAACCTGGTGTTATGTGGTTTGATGTCCAACTCCCACAGTTTCTCCTCTCTCAGACTTGTTATATACATATGTTTACAAACTTTCTGTCCACAATTCTGTTTCTAAACTGAAGTCTGAAGGCAGCCTCAAATCCAGCTTTCTTTTACATACATAATGCACTAATTTAATTGACAAGATAATCAGTCAATTTAGGTACTGCACAATTCCGTGTGAACCATTGCTGTCAAAAATATAGGAAATGTTCAGAAATACAACACTGAAATTTAGCTGTGTTGTTCTGAGACGTATATTTGCATCCCAGAAAACGTAGCAGAAGTGTTCTCTTGAAGCCTATAGGTAGGTCTCCAAAATTTTCTTTTTTTGTGTTCATCTAAGTTCCATCCATGTCAACACTTCAAAAAATTTTTTCTGTAAAATTAATTAATTCATGCATCTCATAAATGTATGAACTCACTTAAATGAGCAAATTGCAATGCTGAATTGCAGGCTTTAAAGTTTCCGATGTTGCAGGAACATTGTAATTCAGCTTTTTTCAGGAAGCAGACAGATTATTGCTCCTTTTTTGAATCTTTTTGCTTATACTCCCTTTGGGCCATGTCTTGCCATTCAACAACATTTGTGAAACACAAAAGTCCATTCTGATTGTGACTTCCTCATAAGAGGATGGAAAACATTTAAGAACTGTATTTAGTTCTAGAAAATCTTAAATACATCATCACTGACTAGGAACTTTAACTGGAAAGATGAGGTCAACATATTTAGAGAGAAATAAGCTATGTTTAGAGGCAGAATGACAGTCCTGTGTTTACAGCATTAAACGAAAGGGGAGCACGGTCTGGCTCATCAAATGCATTCATTGCCTACAACACTTTTCTGAAGGTGTCAGTCTGATTTAACAGACTTGGAGTTACAGAGTGGATGTTTTCAGGTTCCAGGGGGAATGTCAGGAGACACATCTCTGGGTACAAAGGGCAGTTTCTCCTCCTAGGTAAGACCCTATGTACAAGATCTGCTGCATACATGCTTTGCTGTATTTCCTCCATTAGGTTATTCTCAGATGAAACCTGAGAACTACAGAAAGACTTTTATTTATCAAATATAAGTTTTGACTGTCACTACCTCATAAAATCCATAACTCCAAACCAGGCCACTAAATTCATACAGTACTTAAAACAGGATGCATAAAAGCACATACATGAAGTATGAGACACATAAGTTAATTATTAAAAAGAAACCTGTGGCCGAGGTGACAAATCCTTTTGATTCTTTCTATAGAGAATACAGCAGGGAAAAAAACCATTTGTAAAATCCAGATTCAAAGGTCCAGGCAATTCATCTCACAAAGATCTTTCCTTGCTCCCCCTTGGTAAGCAACAGCTTCTTTCTAGCCCTTGCTCGAGTCTGATGTATTTCAGAGTTTGCAAAACCAACTTTTCATGCAAGAAATGAAAACCCCAAGTGCTATGGTATGAAGATTAAATGATGCAATTCAATGTTCATTACCATAAAATATTCAAATGTTATAAGTTGGATTTTATAGTATTTTATTGTATAATTAGCTATCTGGTATTTTGTAATTGTTATCATTTTATAGTCAAGCTAGTGGGAAATGATCCTGTCGCTTAAGTCCTGCATAACAGAAGTTCAGCATGAAATTTAGGTTCTGTTTCCTACAAAGTACTTGTGAACATAAATCTACCTCATAAAATAGGCCTGTGCAAAAACTGGAAAAATTCCTGCATTTGTTGTTTCTGAGGAACTTTCAGTACTTGTTAATGTTTTAAGCAAGATCTACATCAAAATAATTTTTGTCCTCCCCTATTATGGCCTTATGTTCAGCTAGAGAGTATTTATGCTCCTTTCACATTTTCTCATTTGAACAAATCTTCCATTTATTTCAGAAGCGTAACTTTTAATTCTAACAAACTCTGTGGTTAATGACGTTAGAATTTTATTTATTATTTTGGTTTTATATAGTTCTTTCAGAATCTTTTCTTTTGATAAGTAATACATATTTACTCAGCACTTCCACTGTGATATCTGAAATCTCCATGCCACTTACAAGAATTTTATGCTTTTCCACACTCTTATTCAGGCCCTTTTAATCAAACCATATACCTTTTTTCTCTTCCAATAATGCTGAATTTTAGTGTATTTTTATACTAATGTTGAAGAAACTTTCGTTGTGATTATGCCTTGAATTTTGTTCTACTTGTTGTTCAGGACTTCATCAAAGGTAAGTAGCTTTTCAGTTAAAGCTTTTTGAAATAACTGTTCTGTTCCAAGAAACAGTTGTTTATGGTGCCTAAAATTGTTCTCTGTTCACACTGCATTGTGATGAGTATACTACCTGTGCATGGCATAAATGGAACTTCCTGCTATTAGTTGGGTTTCTGCTCTTCAGGCACACAGAATTCCTTTATTGTAACAAAAGTATTGGCCCTAATATGATTAGGGTTATCCTGGCTAAAACTGTAGGCTAATACCACATTCATTCTCCTTATGTCTGAGAATTCAATCCCAGCAGTTCAGTTGGTAAAGAATCTGTAGTTATGATGTTATCAGATTTGTTTTCTCTAAGGTGTATGATCTCTTTGACACCAATAATATTTACTTTATCAAAAATATTTACTTGATCAAAAGGCTTAAAACAACCAGTCAGGTATAATAAGGAACTATAATGGATCGAGCCTAGGATTAAAGCTGATTTGAAAGTTTTTGGCATGATTTCTAATAGAAACTTCAAATTTTTTGTCATTTATTTCATTTATTAGAATGTTGAATGAACTGTTTATTGAAAGAAAGTTCTCCATTTCTAAACTGACTAGATTCTGGTGAAAAAAGGTAAAATACTAACTCACAAGAATCAAGACAAGCATGCAAAACTGGCTATCCCAAGCCTTGCTGCTTCCAATAAATCTCACCATACCTACTTCAGACCCAAGTCATACGCACTGGTGTTCTGTAACTCACATATGTCTTTATTTCACCTTTCAGCTGTTCTATTGCACCTCACTATAAAACACAGGAAAAAAACTTAAATGTAAGACGATGGCAGTATTTGAAAATTGGTTCTTACTTTGGACTTTCTACGGCTGATTCCCAGATACTCTACTGACTCCCTGTGCCTTTTCCCCTTGCTTCTGTTTTTCAGGCCTTTGAATCAGACTCTATATATATGAGGTAGAGAGAGCAGGAAGCTGCCTAGAGAGAATAATAAATAGCATGAGTCACAAGAACTGTCAACTTAACACTGCATTTGTAGAAAGGGTTTTGGAGGCTGGCCTAATAGGCTTAACTACTTATTACTATAAGAGAAAGTAGTGGCAATATTTACTTGGGCAAAATTAAGTTCTATTTCTTGTATAGGACTCATCTAGGTATTAATATTATTCATCCCCTCATTTCTGCAGGTGATCTATTTTCCAAAACATTAATACATCAATATGCATTAAGGAAAATGTTTCTGTAATTTATTCCTACCAGGAAAAAACCAATCCAGCTTAGTCATTGTCTTAGATTTTCTCCAGCTATTTTGAAAAACTGTAAAGTATAAAATGTTCCTAAGTGAGAATTAACTCTACCTTGTATTCATTTGGTACTAAGGAGATCATCAATTTTGTTTCTTGATTAGAAACTCAGAGAGGAAAATAGAATAGATGGTGGCAGATCTAGAAGGAATTCATGAGTCAGCATTGTTGAATGGTACAGGGACTGCATGAACAGAACCAGGAAAGGTCAAGATTGCCTCAAAACAAAAAATGTTTTTTGAAAGGAGATTTGGTGGTCGACATGAAGCATGTGCTCTGGTTACTAAATCCACTGTGCGTGATGCTAACAGTTTGATGCTATTTAAAATGCAATATTTAACACTGGCACAGAGGAGGATCAAGATTGCTTTTTACAGATTTCCTTGGAATCAATTGTGGTTGTTCTTGTTAGCTCTGCCCAGATTCTTTTTCACTGTAATAAATCAAGATAAATTTACAAGGTACCATGATAATAATATTACATTAACATAACACAATTCATTTTGTACATGAATTCTAAATCAGCAAATTTTGTAAGTGTGGTTCTGTGTAAATATCCATTCAGAAAAATTCTTCAGCATATGCTTAGCCATAAATATGCAGTACAATCCTTTATAGCAGTAGGAAGTGAATATATGCCATACATGTTCCCAAAGAATTGAATTTCCAAATTTGACCCTGCAACATATTACTCAAGATAAATAAGTATCTGGTCATAGATGTCAGTGTTGACAAGTAATAAGTGAAGAAGTAAAGTTCTCCTGCAAGTATAATATTTTTTTTAAAAATGTACTGTTAGGAAAAAACCACAAACTTTACTTTATTATTTGTCTGTTATGAAGTGTTCCAAATTCTGTGATATTTAATTTTCTCTTAAGGCACATTAATCCAAACCCAAGAATTATAGCAATTAATCTTAACTTTTGCTTATCTGAAACCAAGAAATTAAATATCTAATATTTCTCTAATGTAATTTATGTCATCAGTCCTTTTCTGTACAGTTTTTTTTTGCTAGAGACACCCAGGGACCAGGTGAGGTTATTTTTCAAGCCTCAGGGTGAGAAGGCTGCTCTCTGCTGTTTGCATGTCTGGGCAGACCCTCTCCCTGCCCAGACCCCAGTGGGTTTCTGCATGGGAAGGCTCTGAAGGCTGCCTTCAACCTTGGCTCTCATCTGCAGGCAATCTCAGATCTTGATAAAGCTGTGGAGTGTTTGGCACCTTTAGGTACTATTAGGAGCAACTAGGCTTACTCTTTGTACACTGTAAAATCAGCACCAAGGAAAATACCCAGCTTGTGTTACCACCTTCTCAAGGAGAGCAAGCTGGCAAGATCCCATCTAGTGACCAGCTACTCAGGTCAGAGACACCACTACACTACTATTGCAGCTTTTGAAAATGCAAATTAAAGTGAGATTTTGATGATTCGTGTTTATGTGCTAAAGTACAGTAATGCACAAAGAGGATCTGGGTCCTTGGAGAGAGAAATCAGCTTTGACAGAAGTGTATTCTCCATTCAATATTTATCAGTTATGATGGAAAACACAAAAAATCTGAGGAAAGGTGAATGACTACTTGAGAGGCTATAGTTTTCCAAGATTAACTTTTTTGGTGGTAATACTGAATTTAAATGTTCCTGCCATCAGTATCTCCCTTTCAGATATACTGGCACTATGAACTTGATTTGAGAAGTGACATGGCTAAAACTAAACAGGAAAAGTAATCTTTTTGTCTGAAAATTTTCATGACAGAAATTTTCTGTTCCTTAGTCCAGGTCAGAGAAATAATCCAGTTTCTGCACACTAGGGGGGCACAAAATTGTCATCTATAGTACATCAAGGGCAAAATGTAGAACGATTCACACTGTAAAAAAACCACCTATGCTATACCTTAAACTGCCAGTATAGATGCACTCAGAACAGCTGAGTTTGATTCTCCATCAGATCTCTCCAAACTCATGCAAATCCAGCTGGCTTCCTGTGAGCAGAGACCCTTTACCCCAAATATTATTTTGATCAATGAAGAAATTAATGTATGAAACACCCCAATGTGTTGTATTACTAAGTGGTTAATAGGTATACTGACTGTAAAGCTCAGTGTTAGTCTATAGTTGCCTGATATCCCATGAGACAAAAACATCATGAAAATAAGAGTTTGCATTACATATTAGAAATTGTTTACTGGCAGTAAAGTAAACCTGTTAAATTTATATTCTCCTATATTTAATGTTTTATATATTCAATATGCATTTAATCTTAAATGCTTTATAACACACAAACAATGGAAAGAGCAAGTTATGGCAATGCCAGCACTGATTCTTTTTCATTTCAGACTGAAACAATACAATAATTTCAGGGAATGCAGTACCAGTGTTATGGGAAGGATGTCTGAATTCCAAGAATACTGCTTGTGAAAAATCCATCCACTTCTGTCAAATTCCTGTCTTGATTTGTTGGCTTGAATTTGGGACAGATCACAGTGTGTGTAAAGAGAAAACAGCTCCATCAATGAACAAGCAGAAAAGGAATTAGGGCTTAAAACCTTCAAGTAAAAAAAAAAAAGTTTTAAAAGACACCTTGAAAATGCAGTCCCAGTGTCTAAGGCGCATTCTGCTGAGTGGCAGAATAACTGGGAGAGGAGGAGACCAAAACAGTGATCTAGAAGATGGCATTTGTGATCTGATACTCTGTTCTCATAACATTAAATAAAGTTTAGGAGATTCAGCAGCACTGGGAAATATTTACCAGATTTCTCAATTTTATATTGAAACATGGTAAGCAATCTTATTGCAGAACAGTGCTAGGAAAATGTCAGCCAGGATGAGACCTCCACCTGCCTCCCATCCTGGGTCCAAGGAAATGAAAATCTTCCACATTCAGAAATTGAATTCAATTGCGTTGGTGGACTGAAAATGTTTCGTGACAGTGCTGTTCATATTATTGCTAAACCCCCTCTAAAATCTTGGAAATTAAGCAATTTTTAATAACTTCAGAAGAGTAGCAAGGACAGCATCACCTCTTAGTAAGGTTACTCAGCCATTTTCCTTCTGTCTCCCAAGGTATTTGGGCTGCTAGCGCTGCAGTGCAATGGTAGGCTGTATTTTGGTCTGAATCATGTTTTATGTTAACATCAAAATGTTTCTACATAAATCAGTTTTACTCCTAAAAGAACATAAATTTGGAGGGTAAGATATCTAAAACCAAGCAACTAAATTCAGATGCCTGAAAATAGACATGAAGGAACTATTCTGCATTTTGTAACTTGAGTTCACACTTAACACGAGAACATAGAGTTTAGCTCCTATGAAATGGAAAAGGACATGCTTCAGCATAGCAGGAATCACCTGTAAACAGTTTGGCTTTTTTGCCACAATTTGACTTTCCATGAATACTTTTGATAGTAAATTTCATGCTCCAAAGAGCAAAACGTTACTTTTTATGGAATAGGTTTTTTATTAGCTAAATGTATGTGATCTCTGACCCAAATCAATACATTTATAAGGTCTTTTATTGTTTGCAAGAATATAAACTGATTGAGGAACAAGCCAGTCATGTGATGCCAAAAAACTGGAGTAAATGGAAGATAGGAAATATCATGATTTATAACTTGGAAATAATACTTTTCACTTACTATTTTCTCTCAATGTGCAGTACCCTTGAAATCAGAAATATTGATTGCCTTTTGCAAGTGAGTCTGAAAAACTAGTTTATTTCTAAGTTTTTCAGGGCTATTACAGGTCCAGACTAGAGGAGTAATCCATAATGGACATCCTACGGATATGAGTTCTCTGATCAGAGCAGTGTACCTGAGTGAGGTGAGCAGAGTGAGTCAGGTGATTGTGACAGACTCTACCAACAATCCAGTAACTATCAGAGAAATGTGGATGTCAGGTGAAGGATTATCTCAGGCAACAAGCCAGATCCACCCACCATTGCTATAGGGAGATCCCTGAGACCACACCTCTAGAACTAGGTGTTCCTCAATTCTACCCCAGCACCTCAGTCCCATGCAGCCAGCAACACATCCTGTGCAACTAGGAGAAAACCACAGGGTCCAGGTGGTTTGGGGACAATGCTGGATCTGCTTCAAAGCTGAAGAATGGATGGTACTCATAGTCTCAAGATGCTTGATGTAGGACAAAATGAAGCCTAAACTACACCCACAAGACAACACAGCTACTCTGTATTGGCAGAGCTGAGACAACTCACAGGCAATCATCCACTCATGCTGCCAGTTGTTTAGTCTTCAATCACAAAGCTGCAATTGCCAAAACAGGGGGAGCAGTGTAAGTGTTGTTATTAAATCTTATGCTGGGAGGTGTCAGGAACCTTTCAGTGCCCTTAGCCTCCCACTCAAAGCTAAAACAACTTTACCACTTTTGAAGAAAATACTGCACAACCTCCTGCCTTTCACAAGACAAAGAACTATATGAAGATAAAAAGGCATTTTCTGTCCAAAACTGGAGCAGGTAGGAAAGAAGCTTTTGCTTATAGCAAAATTTTGCATTAGTTAACCAGGTTAATGGCACTTTTCATTCTCTGCTGCACTGCCAGGGGTTTCATAGGCAACTGAGTAGCACATTGTGAGTCTGGGCTGAATATAAGTGTAACTGGTTACGGATATTCCATAAGTCCAGTTGGATACTGCAGGATGACTGAAGAACATGCCCCATATAGTAGCCTATTAGTACTGCAGGCCATGAGGGAAGAGTAGTGGAGGAAGCATTTTTAAAAGCCTCTGTGTTTCTCATAGCCCCAAACTATGTATGACTGGAGCCATAGGTACTGTCTGTATTGGTTTCCTTGGCAAATATTAAATAGTTCCAAACAAACAGACAAAAGCAATTAAAGATAAAATAATTTTTTAAAAGCCTATAAGAAAGAAGGATTTTAGTATGAGAATGATCAAGCACCGGCATACGTTGCCAGAGAATTTGTAGACAGCCCTGAGCATCTGGCTCTAGCTGACCCTGCTCTGAGCCAGGAGGTTGGGCTAGATGACCTCTAGAGGTCCCTTCCAACCTCAGCAGTTTGCTGAGATACTATTCTGTGAAGTCTGCAAACCACGTTTGGAGAAGTGCTTTCTTTATTTGTTACTGATCTACAGGTTTTGTTGAGTCCAGCCTAAATATGATCATGTGAAATTTGGTGAAAAACGGTTCTGTATTCCCTATATTCATTCCCTTCATGGAAACTCCTCGGTTTTTTTGTTTCTCTGCATAAACCATAGTTCCACTATCTTAATTTTATTTGCCCTTCTCTGTAGCTTCTCTAACTCTACCATGTCCTTCTTGAGACTAGAACTGCACACAGCACTGAAGATGGGAGTGCACTAAGTCTTTTTTTTCCATTATTTTATTTTTAATTGCTTTTGTTTGGAACTATTTAATATTTGCTAAAGAAGTGTAATGTGTTCTACCTAGAATGGAAAAAAGGAAGATGATTTGGAGATAGGTAGAAAAGAGTGAACAGAGCCAAAACTGTTGCTTCCCAGGCCTTGCAGGCAGCCCACAGTTAGAGATGCAAACAAGAGCTATGATCCAGCTCTTCAGTCCCAGCTACTACTCATATAGGATTATAATGTTTGCAAACACAACACAAACTTAGAAACTATGTGGGAAATGAGGTTGGTACTTATACCCAAAAGAAATCACAAGCTTCTCACTGATAGCTCAAGAGCAGAAATAGAAGCAAAATTTCCTATGGATTTGTCATTCGGCTCCAGCTAACAGTATGACAGCATGTTAGTAATGGCTGCTTTGCTCATTTCTGCCAAGGGAATTCCACAATCTGTTCTACATGGGCCTCAGAGTCCTCCAGGTTAATCTAATGCATGATCTCCAGCCTGAAAAGCTTAAATACTCACAGCTCTTCTCCCCAAGAAACAAACATATAATCAAATCTTATGCTTCAGGGAATAAATAAGCTGATGGCTGCAGACATGGCAAGGAATACTTCTATTTTATGGCTTTGTACAAATTGTGGGGTTTGCCTTTCCTCTGAAGCAAGACGCATTAGCTACTGCTGGCTGCAGAATACCAGGGTTAATAAAGCAATGTTCAGAGCTAGCTAGCAGAGTCTGTGCTTTTATGTTTCTATCAGCAGCACTCTGGGTTTTTTCCTCAGATTTTTGAGGCAAGGGAGAACTAATAATTGGCAGCACTGTTTGCAGTGGTATGTCTGAGAGCAGATGCACCAAAAATGACACCCCCTGTAAAGCAGACATGACTGATTATCTATGGATCATACCTATGCTTGGGATCTCCTTCAGGATCAGAGGGTGTGCTGCACGTAAATAGAAGCACAGCTTTCATGAAATGAGCAGATCTCAGATGAGCAGATCTCTCGGAGCATTTTATAGCTCTCCCATTATTATTTTATGGGCCAGCAAGCAGCTTGTCCTTATAGCACAGAAGTAATGCAGTTGCTGTTTGGCTTGCAGACATCTGACACAGTACAAGTGAATACAAAAGGCTTTTCCATGGGAATAGAAATGCAGCTGTAAAAATACCTGGTGCACAGGTGGGCTCTCCAGAGTGAGGCAGCCTGCCCTCTTTGTATCACAATTGATGCTCAGAAGATAGCACTTCTGACTCATTTCCTCAAAATAAGGTTTCATTCCACCTTTACCCCTTCCCTATAAATTCTACACCGTGTCAGGACAAAACGTGGAGCACAGAAAAGACACTGCAGCTAAATTATCTCAAGCAAGGGAAAAGCCTTGAATATTTTACAGGACTGAGTGGCCCTGCAGATTGTGTTAGTCATAAACAAGCACAACACGAACTCACATCTGGGTTCTCAGCTTCTAAATATACTGAAACTGCCAAGGCAACAGATGAGATTTCCCCATCAATAGCCATTGAGCAGACACTTATTCTGTGATCAGTTTTAGACCAAGAAGAAGTAATATGGCCTTGTCACATGTAAAGCTTTCGATTAGAAATGAACAGCCTCCATTTTATGCCAGTCTTCTTAAAGAAGCATGGCCACTTAAGTTGACAGCAATAACAAAAGAGCAGAGAAATGAGTTGACCTGCAGGTTCATGAAATAGTTGAGTAAATACAGGGGCAGCTTTTTGGTAGAAAGCCAGGTTTCCTAAAAGAAAACTGTAACTGAGCATGTTCAAACTATCTCTTCAGCTGCTTTTAAACTGATTCTCCTTTTAAATTCTAAATGTTTGGTGTAGTTAATTAATCTTCTAGTTCCCTTTCAGTTGGCATCTTTGGAGGTGGAACTAGGAACAAAACATCTCCTGGAAACTACAGTGAGCCCCTCAGATTACCTAATGATCTTCACTTCCTCTAGGTGATTCCTGAGGAACCTCTGAATCTGCTATTTCAAAGGAGTGATATTGCACCACAGCACATCTCTGCAACAGGCAGAACAGCCATCAGGAACCTCAGCTCAGGGAGTGCTTCATCAGGAAGATGATTACCTTGCATTTCCCCTGTCTGGCTCTTTTATGCACCTGATGCCTCTCATGGCACAGCTGATGCTGGAAGTTGTACAGGACAGGTGAGGCTCCCAAGGCACACGTGAGCAGCACCAGCCACGGAGCAGCTCCAATACTGGAGTGGAGCTCTGCAGGGGAGAGAGGTCATAACAACCTCTCAACAACAAATAGAACCATCGGAGTGAGTTGTTAAAATACACAGCTGAGAGCAAAATGCAGTGGACAAGCCAAAGCACCTCATAAGAGCAGCATTAGGGTAAAAAAATGTATAAGAATTAAAAAATATAGCTTCTAATCTCCCGGTTTTTAGTGGGAGAAGAGGAGGAGGAATTAAGACAGCAACACGCAGAGGACAGAATGCAATTCCAACAGTAAGACCCAGGACATGAAAAACAAAACCAAATGATTTATGGTTCTGATTCCCAAGTGATAAGAATGAACATAATAAAAGTAGAAGAGTAAAACTAGTTAGACAGGAGAACAAATCACCTTGATACCAATTTGTAAAATAAATAACTTTTTCAATAAAAATGGAAACTGGAAAAAAAGTGCATTTTCACACATAGCTCAGAGATCACATAAATGCCAAGTGACATGACAGTTGCTGAAATAAATGCTCTTTTTATGAACAGCAGAGCAGTAAAGCAGGCAAAATAGATGCATAAAATGGGTAAATTTCCAGTGTATTAGTTATTGCTGCCTCTGAGCTGCAGTAAATAACAAACTCATTTTTAACTTTTTTTGTGTTCATGAATACATTTTTGGGACTGGTTTTCCACCCCCTTCTTTCACAATTTCATTTTTCAGAGATTTATATTCTATTTTAAAGTCTATAAATAAGAAGTATCCAGGTCTCTTCCATGGGAAGGAAGAGGGCTGAAAACTCAGAAGAAACTATTTATTATACATTTCTGAACTTTCATTGCATAAATTCTGCTATCTGTGAACACACTGCTTCCATAAAATTTGGTTTTGTCTGGATATTTTTCCCCTTACAAATGAAATCTAAAACAAGTTTAAAAAAAATCATGGACGTATCCACCCTGTGGTTTTCTCCTTCATTTTTTGTTTCTTGTTTATAGTACAAAATCACGGTATGTTGCCTTTATTTACTGCTCACTATACCTATAAATAAAGGATGTAAGATTATCCAGACAGAATAGACTGGAGCAAAAAAGATGAAAGATTTATTTGAAATACAAGTTGGCTGTTCCCAGCTGAAAGAAGGAAACTAGTCAGTGACTCTGAAAGTGAATAAAGTACCACAGAGGAAATGTTAAACTCTGACTCTAATTGCATCCTCTATTATCCCTCTCAAAAATAAAACAACAAACCCGCACCTTGAGAAAAGAAGATTAACATTAAGGACCATTAAGTTCAGAGATGTCTTTGTTTTCATCACCTTGGTGCAAAGGTCTATCCTGCTTTGCATCCATGTGGTGCTCATTTTTGCAAAGAGATAAACAAGCATGAAGAGAGGATGGCAAACAAGAATCAGAGTTTTTCAGTACATTTATGAGTTCATACATACAAATACAAGGGGGGTTAACTACTTACTGTGCTTGTATATAAGATACTGCTTAAAACTGCAACACAGGGACATAAGGATTATAACTAATGTCTGAAATTAATGTCCCAGGTGTAATCCAAAAATGCATGCCAATATCTACTCTTATTTTCAAGTCAAAGCAAGGGACCTAAATCCTGTGACACTCCACTAATGCAGAAGAGCATCTATTTAACCACCCATATGTACCTGTTTTACAGAGCAATTCCTGGTACAGATTCTTTCAACTTTCTTGACTACTGTGGGCTCACAATCATCAAGATGTATTACCTAAACCGGATACATCTCTTTTTTTTTAATTGAATTTCTCAATCACACCGTTCAAGATTTATCCAGAACAGATTAATGTACGGAAGCTCTATTTAATCTAGATGCCTGATTAATGTGTAGTTCTGTGACTTTTGCATGAAATTCAAAACAGGCATTGCAAATTATCTAGCAACAGAAAATAAGCCCAGCAAAGTTAAAAACATCCTGCTAATTTTAATTAAAATCTCATTCACATTGGCACAAAATTAATCAAGTAAAATAAGAAATGTGTCAAACTTCGAGGATTTGGGCTTTTTCCTCCCAAACCACCGCTCCCAGTCTTTTTTATCTTTAATGATCATTAAATCTGAAAAATGTGCTGACAGTCGTCTACCCATGGAGCTGATAGAGGTGAAAAAGAGAAGAGCAAGGTCTAAGAACATCTTTAATTGAAGAGTCACTAGGCACTCTTTGATGGGCTTTGCATCGAACACACATCCAAAGGCACCCCAGTCCAGATAGCCACTGAAGGACAACTGATTACTTGCCTTTTCTTTTCCCTGGCCGTAGAGTACAAGCATAGCTGAGACTTGACATTAGAGCCAGGCTGGTATCAGTTTCCAGTTACTGTGGATTCAGGCTATATCCTATTGCAGGCAAACAGGGGACTCTGTTACCCACACAATTTGCTGCTTAGCTGTTTAAGGTTTTTCTTGCTTGCTCATTCCTCTAATTCTCACTCTAGTTTGCTATGAATTATAAAACTTATAAGAAAGACCATCCAGGAAATTGGGGGCTTTGCTTGGGTGTTATTTAAGCTGCACTTTCAAATTTCACAAGTTTGTTTCTGTCTTTTTAAATGGTAAATAAATAGTATTGCTGACTGAAATTAATGACAAGAAGACAAAACCATTTTTTTCTTTGTTATGTGACTTTAAAAAGTAATGTTTTATTTTCTCCTGACAGCTATGAATCACACAAGTCATGAAATCTCTTCAACAACATGACTGTCAATCACAAGATAAGCTAGATGTAGGAATCTACAGATCCAGTAAAGTTGATTCCCAGAAGATTTAAATTCATCATAGCCTTAAAATAACATTACAATCTAATTTTTTAAAAAATATGTATGTTTTTGCCCGGACCAAAACTGTTACCTCCTATATTATTTAAAGAAAATTTCTGAAAAATTAAAATTTCCTTCAACCTCATTGCTTTCAATGATTTTTTTTTTTTTACATGTTTTAGTCTTTTAATTAGCTGTCTTTAGCCATATCATTCAGCTCATTCCTCCTTTCTCAAATCCTGAAACTATACAGCAAAGCAACTACTTGATTGGTAGCATTGTAAAATTCATGATCTGGGATGTACTAATAATGTCTCTCAGGTCATCATTATCAAGATTTAGAAGCATCATAAGGTCTTAAAGGTAACTCCACTGGCAAAAAAAATACAGTCATTTTAGGATATGTTTGTATGTAAAATGACATCTCCATTCACACTGAAATTCCTGGGCATTAGACAATGGAAAGTACTGGCAATGCATGTGAAATTCACAAGATCTGTCTCTGTTATCTATTCTCACCATATTTAAAATAATTAAATGTCTTAGATATTTCATCTACAGTGAAAGATAAGAAACAGAGAAGAAACTTTACAAGTTACAGATTCTCCTTCAAGGATGCATAATGAAAGTCCAGACTATCTAAGATATATGGATCCGTCATTTCAGAAAAATATTCAAAATATACTTCCTTAAAAGTTTCAAACTCTATTAATTCTGTATTGAGTGATAATTGACAGACAGAACATTAAAAGCTTTTCATGACAATTGCAAGACATCAGTTGGGAATAGCATGTGTTGTTCTGCAGTTGGATGTTCTTTAGGAGAGGAGGCATCTTTAGACATAATTCTATCTGGTACTACAAAGACTTTTTAACCCAAAGTTTGAAATTGAATGAAAATGGCAAGATAGAGCAATTTCAGTACTTCAGTACTTCTTGAATAATCTTTTCAAAACCATGTTCTATTTGGTGTGATGCTACCTATTTTCAAAAAAAAAAAAAAAAAAGAAAGAGGAAAAGGAGTGAGAAAAGATTGTGGGTGAAGAGATGAAAAATAATTTTGTTCAATTTCTAGAACCTGATTCAATGAAAATAGCAAATTAATCATCCCATCCCAGCATGGTTCCTTATTAGCTGGAACTGCAGTGTCACTGTGAACACTTTAAAGGGAAGCAGAGAAAGGCTATCCATCATTACAACGAAGAAAGACTGTGATAGTCATTGAATGATTATTGCAGAATACCTGATTCCCATGCATTGCACAAAATCAGACATCACTCCCTTTTTGTTTTCCTTCATTACTGGATAGAGACCTGCACATAACTCCAATGAGATCTTATTTTACACTTAGAAGATAATGTCTCCCATGGCATCCAAAAGTAAACTAGATAAGGTGTATACTTCAGAGGTGGTTTGCCACCTAAACCACATTTAACCAGAACACTGGTTTGTTGCAGTGTAGTCTATGCTGGGATGGAGGTTGTCTTGAAAGCGTGTGAGGGAGTGGAATTAATTCGCTTTCCTTCTCATTTCTTTCGCACACTTGAAGTGTCAGTCACAAAAGCAGATGTAAAGGATGAATGACAAAAGAAGAATAAATGAGATTTATTCACTTTTACTCAGGCTTTTATTTTTTTTACTTATTTATAAGGTTAGTATGAATTTCTTAAGTAATTTATCCCTGTTTTATTTTAGAAATTAAGATATGCAATTTTAAAGGTTAGAGAACTGGAAAAATGAGATCATAAGAATGATAGAATGAGAAATTAGCCCTTCCTTGGCTGAATGATTACACTTGGTTTTGACATGACTTTGCTAGCAACAAATGATTTTTAATGTCAGGCTTTTGAAAAAATATTAAAGAGTGAACATTCTCCAATTGGAGACACTGGAAATAATAACACACATTCTGTAGGGCCTCATATAGGCATGAAAACAAAGGCACATAATGCAATAATTGACATACCACTATTTGCAGAAAAAAACTGAACATGGTGTTTTTCTTCTTCTACTGCTTTATCTGTTAAAGGAATCCAAAATGTGACAGTAAATACCATACAAATCTTAAATAAATGAGATTACCTGAAAAAAGGAGTCAGCTTTTTACATCTAAAACAGATGCTAAGACAAGGAGAAATCTTAACCAGAATGGTTTTGCTGGGGTCAGCTCTGATGAGAGTTTTTTGCAGCAGTCGTGACTTCTCATCAACAGTGGAAGAAAGAAGATCAGTTGTTACACGTGCCCTTCAAGGAAGACATGACAGGCTAATTTAGGAACAGTTTCAAGAGAAAAGAAAAACAGCTGACAGCCATTGATCACTGCTACAAGAGAAACTAAATTAGACATTCTGAGAAGCACAGAATATGTTCAGGGAACAAGAGGACCAAGAGACTGACGGGTCGATTTGCTTTAGGCCAATTTTCAGACGGGGTTAGCAAGTGTAATGAGGTAAGCAAATAGTCTCTGCAGAAGCTTGACCATTGAAAGATCTACAGTTCAGCTTGTCCCAGGGATATTGACATGAAGGTATGAAGGACCCCTTAATTATTCATAAACAAGTGGCCATGATCATGCATGGCATGAAATAAAAACAAGGAGATCACTTCCCAGTTACTGTCACGGGCAAAACCTATTCA
Organism: Promerops cafer; assembly: GCA_013398275.1. NCBI lineage: Eukaryota > Metazoa > Chordata > Aves > Passeriformes > Nectariniidae > Promerops > Promerops cafer. The sequence continues at coordinate 198,863 of VZSE01005023.1, read as the reverse complement.
GCTTGGCAATTTAGCTTATTTTACTGCTTATTTTACTGAGTTATGTAAATATTAAAGTATTTATTCAGATATCAGAGAAAGGGGGAAACATAAAAAATATTTTTACAAACATTGGAACACTTAAGGAAAACACATCCCTCCTCCTTCCCCAGGCTCATCTGACTCCTCTCCTTCCTCTTGTTATGGTTGCAGGTAACACTCAGTCGTCTCACTAAAACAACAAGGGGTGCTGGGGGCTGTGGTCAGGTTACAGCATTTTATCTTCATTGTTGGTTCTCCATGGGCTACAGTGCCTTCAACAATATCTAGAGGAAGCTGGTTGTGGCTCAGTGGACCGTATTAACAAAAATATTTGTTTTGTCCTAAGGTTTGTTTTTTGTGGTTTTTTGGTGGGTTTTGTTTGTTTGTTTGGTTTGGTTTGGTTTTTTTGTTTTAGGTTTGTTTGTTTGTTTGTTTCATTGGTTGGTTTTTTGGTTTTGTTTTGGTTTTGATTTTGGTTTTGGTTTTGGTTTTTTTGCAAAGCGGGAACAGAGCTTGGTGGGTCTGGGGTTCTCTTTGGTGGTGGGGTGGAGTTTTGCAGGGGAGTTTTGTCTGGGGTCTGTTTGTTTGTTTGTTTGTTTGTTTGTTTGTTTGCTTTGGATAGATGTTCATTTCTGATGCAAGGTTTTTCTTTAAGAACTGAAAAGTCTCAGCCTACCTAGGTTTCATGGATTAAGTCATGCTATGGTTCACTTCAAAGCTGCATAATATGTATGGCATATTATCAACACCCTTCCTATCACCCTCACCATCACCCTTGAAATTATAAAAACACATCAAGGGCAAGTCATTTTTAAAAATGTGAAGAATTGTCCAACCATTATAGTGGGTCATCGGGTCTCTTAATACCTAAATAATAAGTGATGAAAATTACAGAAGAAACTGCCTCTATCTTCAGTTAAAAGACATTGAATCAGAACTACAGTCTGAATATAGAATTTTACTTATGCATGTGGGTAAAAACAAATTACAGGAAGTTCTGATTTTCCTGACAATTTTAAGGTCTTGAGAACAAAGCTCAAGGCTCTGAATGCAAATAATTCATGTTAAAATACTTTAAACACTTAGAAACCATCAGTGTTGAATCTGCATTCTACTCACAGTGGAGAAAACTGCAAAAAAAAGTTTGCAGAAATGAAGACATGATGTAAATTTGATACTAAATGCAAAGGCTTTTTAGAGAATTTCAGATCTATTGTTAAATTTTTGGCTAATCCTTTGTACATGGATTTCTGTGTGAAATCTGTGCAGATGGCCTGGTGTCCCATTTACACACATAGCACCAAGTAATAAGTGTGCAAATATCCTCCCGTGAAGAAATATAAACTAAATGGCACAAAGTCATTTAACATTTAAAGCTTAATTTTTACAGTATTTGTAATAATAACTACCAGGTACAGAAGTTCTCAGATGTTTGGCTGGCTTCATCACTGAATGTTTATACCAGACCCACACAATACTTGCATTTCTCTGAGAACAAAATAATAAATCAACCTCAAGTAGACATTTGAAGACATTCTTAAGACTACAGTTTAATTTGTGTTGTTCAGGTAACGTCCTGTTTCGAAAACTTATTAGGAAAGTTTGCCTAGTCCATTGCACATTAGTACTTTTCAACACCTGGTTGACATTGGATTGCATGGTGTAATTAAAATGAGGGAACACTTTGTGGGCCACTTCTGCACATTTTGTTCAGAGCAGATATACAGGACTTTGTGAGTAATTCTGGCACTTTTCACTACAGCATTAACTGAATGTTCTCAGTTCCAGTGAAATATTAAGAAATTAATCAAGATGGATCAGTACTTAGGAGGGACACAAGAGAAATGGAAAGGGTTTATATCCAGGTCTAAATGTTTTGGAAGAACATCCTCCTAATCCACCCATCTTCTCCTAATCCACCCATCTCAAAAAGTCTCTAACATCTCTGCCTTCCTGACTCTGTTTTTCTCTCTACACTAAATAAGTGCAGAAATCCCTCTTGAAGATGTAAAGACTGAGAGTGAAATCCTGGATCCTTTCCAATTCACAACAGAATTCCCACAGATACAGTACAACAACAGGATATTTTATTAAGGCTGCATATGTAACATAGAACATCAAGTAAGTAAAGTTGTGAGAGTCCTGAATTTGCCCTATCTGCACCCTATCAATCCTCCCAATCTCTTCTCCTTCACAGATAAAAGAAGTTTCTACTTTGAATCATCCTCAAAGGATTTATGTTTTATAGTCTTTTTTCATTTCATAGGAAAAAAACAATTTCATAGAAGATAAATTCATTTTCAATTTGAAACTGTTTCAAAATGAAGTTAATCTTTTTAATTCAGAAAACAACAAGGAAAGCATTTTCCACCTTTTTTTAATCTTATCTACTTTACTAATTTTAAGTTTTTCTATTTACCAACTTTGCTCCAATGCATAAGTGTGTTCCTTCACTAAGCTTCATTACTAATAAATTTACTATCTGCAATTCATCCACTCCTATCAATTTTTCTCTTTTCTCAGACTATTGCCTCACAAATAAAAATCTTGTCTTCTATGTCTTCAAGTGTATAAATGTCTATTTTGCAGCAGTTGATCCATTTTTGTATATTCTAAACAAAAACTGGAAAATGCTCTGGTGCAGAACTCAATAGCAACTAACACTTCATGCTTTACATAACAATCCCTCCCCTGTCATAGCTTTCACCTCAGCTCTTGATTACAATTTTCTATTCCTATGATCGAGTTCATAGAAACATATACTTCCAAGATCAATAGTTCTTCTAAAAACATGCTTATTGAATACGTTAACAAGTGACAAATATAGAAGTCCTACTGTTTTCAGAAATATCCAGCCAGAAACAGTTTTCTTCAAAGTACACAAACTAGTGTAATAACTGAGAAAGTTTAAATTTCCCAAGCCAGGTAATTTTTGAATTGTATGAAATCAACGATTTGCTACAATGACTCCTGAAGCTTTAAAAAAAATTATACTACACATTATAAACATCCAATCTGCCATAAAAAGTTCTCATTAAAATTCTAAATTTCTTTCTGCAATACATTCTAGTATAAAGTGATGCATTTGTCCATTGATAAAACATAATATTTATGTAAATAGAGCTAATGGTTGCATAGTGCCATAATTCTACTACACACATTGACTACACAGGTATATAAACAAGCACATTTATCTAGATTAAACATCAAGGTTTCAGGAGCTGGAAAGCTTTAGGTTGTTAAGTCATTAGCATCCTTCTGTGACAGGATGATTTTTTAAAACAGCACGCAAGTGTCAGGATATAATATAACAACTCAGCAATTTTTTTTTAACAATCTTTATTACTGATCAGAAAAACACTGTATAAGTTTTCTGTAATTAATTAAAGTAGCTTCATTCTCTGAAATGTATGGTAGCTGTTCAAACAATGGGATTTGTATAAGGAGAAACTCTATTTTTGCCAGCACATATTTTTATAATAATCTTCCTCATTTTTCTTTCTCCTGCTGTATATTCTCCTTCTTCTCTTTCTTGCCTTCTATTTTCCCCCAAATAAAGTAATATTAATTTATTATAGAACAGTAAATCATGAGGAATCATCAAGCTATTTTTACTATTTGGCTATCTGCCAGATGAGACTGATTAAAAACCCATTGGGGCCATAGTACTTCTATTCATTTCATGGGGCATTGGCCCTATGCAGTTTTATAAAGGGACAAGTAATTTTTCATGTATAGGGTAGTTTACGTTAAGAAAATGAAAGGAAGACAGGTTAGTTGTGCCCAACTTAAAGACACTCACAATTAATGCAAGATACTGAAGTGTTAACTGCTGAAGAAAGGCCTTTACAAAGATGACCTTTTGGTAAGACACAGAAGTGGCCAGCAAGGAACCTGCATTATGCAAAATGAGCCAGAGTCCAATTTTAGAAGGTTCTTGACCTCATCTCCTAATCCAGCTCATCTGAGTGATGCCATTCAGCATCAATCCAACTGGTGTTAGACAAAGTGCTATAGACTAATGGACCAAAAGAGACACTGCTCACAGTAGCCAGTCTCCTGACACCAAAATGTTCATCAGAACATACTTAAACAGTTGCCTAAGGGTGCTCAAAATTAGTTTAGTTGGGTCACTATTAAAACTGACCAAGCCCTTTTTCCCGTGTGAGATAAATGCAAACTGTATTCACTTGTGGACTGTGCAGGCCTGCAGCAGTGTAGCATATTACAATCCAGTCTTTAGCACGATGCTTTAGATTGGAGATCAGTGGAACCTATGCACTCTGGCTCCACTCCCAAGTCCTCTGATTCTACAGCAGAGGCACAGTAGTTCCCTGTGCTCAGCGTGTGCAGTATATTTAATATTTGGTCAGCACTCTCTCCTGCCTGTGTAAGGTGAGACATACCTGCCTATCTCTTGCCATCCCTTAAAAAAACAAAACAAAACAAAACAAAACAAAAACAAACAAACAAAAAAAATAACAACCCAGACTTATTCTACTGGAAAGGTTGGGAATGAGGTGATGTGAGCATGTAGCTGTCATGTAACAAAAAGCAGTGATGACCATGTGTGGGTGTGCAAGGAGGAAACAGCATGGACTGGGGAGACAGCAGCAGATTGTACTGAGAAATGGGCAAGAAGGCCCACAGCCGATCTTTCTGACACAGAATGAATTTAATTAGAGTTTCACAAATAATGACCCATTTTAACAAGTCAGGAGTTGTCAGCAGCAGTCTCAAAAACGATAGCCGGTAATTAAAACTTTATTTTCAACTTTACCCTATATTTTATAGGCAGACATGGGTCTCAGAAAAAGTTTAACGGATCAGAACCTGCTGTTGCATTCACATAGCTCCTGTGGAAACCTGCAGGCTTATACACCAAAAAACTTACTTGTAATGTCACACTCACACAAAATGGTTGCATCTTTCTTGCCTCTAGTTGGAACTGAATACCTCTAAACTATTCTAAAAGTAGGCTAAGATTTGTGTAACTTTATATTTGTAAACAGTATGATGAGAGGCATTAACAGATAAGAAACTGCTTCATCAAAAGGATGCACCTTCTCCTGAAGCAAAACTACTTAGCTCTGGAAGGTTATTTTAGCACCAAATTATGGACAAATTTTACATAATAGGTACATATTATAGTATGGGTGTGGCTCTTCAAGTTCATTTCACTGTAACGGGAATCTATTCAGAGCTCAAAGACATTGCCTTGCACAGGTTGTTTGAATTCAGAATACTGCTAAACATAACTTTAGCTCATACCTGTATGAGTCCTTTTCACCTTTCTGATTAATACATGTTTTTTTGGTTCTGTTATGGAACAAGTTGGCCACCAAAGATGACAATCCCCAAATGCAAATGCAGGAAGTCAAAGCACCACATCAAAATTTAAGGTCATAAATTCTCATCTGCCCCGTTCTGAAGATTGCTTTTAGTCAGTTCTTTGCCTACTTTGAGCAGAGTACAGACATATACAGATCATGAAAGAGATATGTCTTTGGTTCCAAGAGACCAAGTGTTAAGTTAGTGTGATGTGTTTGAAATTACATGCAGAAGTCTTCATGGGACGTCATTTCAAAAACAGGAACAGTCATAATTCCCATACCAGATAGCATTCTTCCAAAGAGAAAATTCAAACCTCGTGGATTAGGAAGAAATGGCACACAGAGTATAGGATTCCTGAGTTTGTGTCTCCCAGGACATGTCTTTTTCCACACAGAAACCTTTTGGAACAACCTGAGGACTCTGGCTTTGCCTGCAGCCGTGCTGTACAGATGCACAGGGCAGCAGGATGCCAGGACTCTCAGGCGTGTGAAGTGCAGACTGTCACAGCAGAGCAGGCAGGCTGAGCCATGGCCCTGGGGCCATGGCAACAAAATGGCATCCCCTGAGGCCATGGCAACAAACATGGCGTGCACTGGGGCCATGGCAACAAACAGGGCATGCCCTGGGGCCATGGCAACAAACATGGCATCCCCTGGTGCCATGGTAACGAACATGATGTGCCCTGGGGCCATGGTAACGAACATGGCGTCCCCTGGGGCCATGGCAACAAACATGGCGCCCACGGGGGTGGGGCTCCATGGGCGGGGCTACAGCTGTGTGGGCGTGCCCATGTCTCAGGTCAATGCCAATATGTCATCATCAGGGCGTGGCTTCAGGGGCAGCGATGCGCTCTGGGAGCGGCGCCATTTTGCTCTCTTTTTTCCTCGAGGGAGTTGCTGGTTGCTGTGCTTTGGACTCTGTCCTCCCAGCACTGCCCATCCATTCTCATCCCCTCAAGTCCTTTGGGAGAGCACAGCTGAGTTGCAGATGGTTCTCTGAAGCAGCAAACCAAGTTGAAAGGAACCAAGCCCAAGCCAAGATGAGAGGAGCAGAGCTGAGCCCAGGCCAAGAGGCAGAGCTGAATTGAGCCAAATACTACCAACCACAGCCGAGCCCAGCCTTTCAGGAGCAGGCAGCACAGTGTGGACAGTCTGGATTGTGGGGCAGTTGTCAGTCACTGTCTCTGTTGTCTTGGGCTCAGCAACAGGGAGAGCCAACCACAGAAAGTATCCACGTCATGACCCCAGCGGTCATGCAGAACTAAGTCAAGGGGTGAACACCCTTTGTGTGTAAAACACCTTTGCTTTTGTACGTTTCTAATATCGTTACTGTGCATTTCTCATTCCATTGATGTTTGCTTGCAGTAAATTGTTACCTCAACCCATTATCTCTGCCTTTGTCCCTTTCACACTAGAGTGGGGCAGATGAAGGTGAGAGGTTTGTTTGGGGTTTAATTCCCATCTGGTGTTAAACCAGCACATACAGTATCTAAAAAATGACAGGGAGCAGAATTGTGTCCAAGAAAAAGAATATGGCACAAGAGAAGCTTTCACAGGGAGCATTTTGAGTGAAATAAGTAACATTCAACTCAGCTGAGATGCACGTAATCTTAAACTGAGTGCGGCCAAACACTACAAGTGTATTCCTTGATTCCATCAGTACCGTCTAGCCTTTTAAATTGATTTATTGTCAGTAGATTGATTTTTATACAAATTTCAGGTGGTTTTTTATAAGTAATATTACTATTATTATAACACTTCAGTTGTACAGATGGATTGTATAGGCTGTCTACAATTTAGAATTCCATGTAGGTGATGTGCAAAATTGAGCCGGAGGAATTTTGCTGAAAGGGTTTAATGGCTATCAGCAAATGCATCATTGATCTTGAATGAGCATAGGTTCTGCTCAGCCTAACAGATATCCTAACAGTGCAATCCCCAGATATCCCTTGATACAACAATAAGTGAAGCCAGCAGGAAGTCTCAAGTCAGCAAATTCCATCCAAGTCTAAGCCACGCTAATTGAAATGAGCTGGAATTATGTTTTAGTAATTTGGTACCACCCATGTGAAAGACAGCAACACACCAGTTCCTGAGCTCTTCCTTCTCTCTGTGTCAAGTGATCCACCAGTCCATTGATTTGGTACCACCAACCCTCACTTGAAAATCTACCAGCACTGGGATGAAGTGGTTTCCTGGTTATAGTGCTGTGCTGCTGTTCTTGGCAGAAAAAAAAACAGTTGCGAGTGAAAGAATGGTCATGAGGCTGCCCCGGACAAGGCAAGGATACATGCAGCCATACAGGGAATATGGGAACAGGGCCATCAGTACAGCACCACAGGATGGGAGCACTACTGCTGCAGCAGTCTGGAAAATGGTTAGCTCCCTGATAGCTGCAACCCTGCAAGGAGCAGAGCAGAACAAACAAAAGACAACTTGTGCAAGAGTAAACAGCTTCCATTGCATCCAGAAATCCATGTACAGTCTTTTAAACAGGAACAGATTGTGGCAAATAACCTGACTCAGATCAGCAGTTTCCCTTCCAGCAGAAATAATTCATCATGGTCCTGTGTATCAGTCAAAAGATAAAGATTTAGTGAAAAAAACAAAAACAAAAACCAACCCCCTCCCCCACAAAAAAAATCAAAAACCCCCAAAACAAAAAAAAACAACAAAAAAAAAAAAAAAAAAAAAAAAAAAAAAAAAACACCCCACCCAAAAAAAAAAAAAAAGCAGAAACCAAAAACAACCCCAAAAAACCACACCAAACCTGCTGGAAGTGTTCTAGTTTGGATAATATAGAAAAGACAAGAACCAGGAAAAACAATCTCTATTGTTCTGTTAATTAAGAAAGCAAGCACAAAATCCAGGGAAGGGCTGTACTGCTGACATTGTATTAAACCGTAATTAAGAAACAAAGCTAGAAATGTACATTTCATAGCCATCTAAACACAAGGAGAACACATAAAACACTGGATAAAGGGTATAATGTATTTTTTAAAGATACTATACTGTATCTGAAAAATACTGGTCTAGCAGGGTTTAGTTCAGCACTGAAGACACTGGAGATGTGAGTGGTATTTGAGTCCCTCACACCTGAACAGATGTGTGTGGGAACTGCCTCTTGGGAAATAACTAGCCTGTCAGACTCTAAATTTGCATGGGAAATTGAAACACTGCTCAGCCACAAGATTATTTTTGTGGTAAATGAGAGGAAGAAGGAAATCTGTCAGATTAACCTACTGTTTTGGACATGTAACTGAGACAAATTGAGGACCAAATCCCTCAACTAGGCACCACAACAGCTAGTTCTGATCCTCTACATGCTTAGTATTCATGTCATCCACATCCAGGGCAAATGCTGTAGATTATGAAGCAGGAACAGTCCTGGGACAGGATAAAAAGAACATTAGAGACTTTGATGGATAAACCCACCTCATCCTGGACAGCCTTATACATCACTGTACACAGATGCAGATTTATTGAAGGTCAAGGAGAAATTTGTATTGAAAACTTCAAATAAGAACAGCATGGCATTGAAGTGACCTAGTTCAGTTTTCCTCAAACAGGATTCTAGTTTATGCACAACAAAACCTCTCTGTAAACAAGGCAAGAAACAAGAGGAGATCTGAAGCAAAACACCTATGTAGATCCAATCCGTGCTGTTTCCATTAGATTTTATGCTTCCTGTGATTCCTGATACATACGTGTTTTCTGTCAGGAGGTTTGCATGTGATGTGTCCAAAACTGATACTTCTCACCTTGGTGTAGATGGGGTTAAGGTCAAAACAAGCCTGGCACAAATGAAATAGTGATGGGGGGAAAAACCACCTTTTTTTTAAATACAGTGAATACAGACTGTCATTCAGGAGTCATCAAAAGTGGTTTAGATGATTTCTCAGTTAAATGACCAGCAGACAAACACTGTGTGATCTAGACTTACCACCCAGGAAGCCTCTGAGCCATAGGGAACATGACATACTGAATGCTGTAGCTCTCTTCAAGACAGTCAGAAAATGTTGGCTGAAAAGAGCTCTTCTGCTGTGAGATATTTAGACAAAAGTACACATGGAGAAAGCACCACTTATGTGAGCTCCAGAAAAAAATAACTCTGTACTCAAATTCAGCAAATGCCCTTGCGCATTTCTTTAAAATTTGGTTTGTGTTCTTGCCTTAGCACTTCCTGCATGCAGCATCTTTCAGCTTCCATCCCCTTCATCTTTTATCCAGGAAAGAAAATGTCATTCTAAACCGTTTGGACTCAGAGTAGCTGCCCATGTTGCTGTTTTCAGGAAGTATAATGGTTTTCACTATGTTTAAGTGGAACTACTTCCTGAGAAAGAAATGGGGCATCTCACAATGGGCACCTGGCACATCTGAGCTGTAGCACCTGCACTTCAGGCTTATAACTCACAGGGAGAGGGAAGTTTATTTTTCAGGAGTGGAGAGAACATGTTTTCAATACCATGGCTGCTAGGGCTCTACCAAGCCCAGTGTGGTGGTCAGTCTCCTTGCTATGTCTCCTTGCTTAGCCAGGGTTTCCCAGCTGAGGGACTCACAGTGCAGTACTGGAGATAGCACTCTATCCTGTTTAAATGCTGTAGAAGAAGCAGAAGCTTCAAATAATCACTCTCATTTGAAAAAACAAATTTCCAAAGCTCAAATATGTTCTTTCAGCTTAAACATGGTCATTGGATGATCTGCCTCAAACAACTTCTGCAGATCCAAAGTCATGATTCAATGGCTTTTTTATCAGCAGTCTTATTTTTGGAACCTAATTTTCTGGAGTAGTCACCCTTCAAGAAGTTTTCAGTGAATCCTAGTGACTGAGCATCTGCAGATTTTCTTTATGACACCAATCCTTCATCGTGTCAAATCTTACCTAGAAACTGCAACTGTTCTAAGGATCAAATATTCTTTTTTTTTTTTTTTCCTTTGGTTTGGTTTGGTTTTTTATAAGAAGAAGTCTTTTGCCTTTCCCACTCTGCCATGTTTTCCTGGACTCATCCCAGCAATAAAGTGGCAGTGCATCACATGGATCCCTCTTGCCAGGTCATCTCAACCCCAGCTGCTGTGGTTGTGACTCTGACAGCACACTGCTCCATTTCTGGCGCTGGTCTGATGACAGGTTTGTCAGTTTTTCTTAACAAAGAGTCCCCGGTGACACAGATCTTCCTCCTTCTGATGGTGTGTGTCTTCAGTCCTTTCCCTTCTGCTCTGCCTTCTGTCTGCAGGTCTTTTTCCCTCCTGTTCCTATCATCTCACACAGCCTTCTGCACACTGGCCTCATTTTCCCGCAGACTCCTCTCTCTCTACTCTTTCTTGTGCTTTGGGCTTGGGCTGGTCTTTGGCGGGAGATTGATTCATTTATTTATTAGCATAAGTGTTCTTCCCTTCTTCCTTTGTACTGTAATACTTTCTCTGATTCTTCAACAAATCTTTTTGTCAGCTGTTGCTTTCTCTTTTTTTCCTTATCACAGCATTTTCCTCACTTCCCACCAAGGAACCTGTCTCCCACAGGGAAGTTCCAACTTGTGGTAGCACTCTCCGAGTAATGATTTAGGTAGCCCAGGCACTGACATTTATATTAAAGTGCATTTCAATAATTCCCTTTAATAGCTGTTGAGCTGGGATTAATCATTAGTCACTTGTGTACATCTGTTAAATTTACAGCAATGTACATTAGAATATTTGGTTTTCTGGTGTCCCAGGACAATACTAGCTTACAGATTGAAGCATTTTTGTACACTGCTACAAGATAACACCATCAAGCTTTTTTTGGAGCTGAGCATTTTCATGCCTCAGTACTGAGCTTCATTTCATAATGGGCCGGATCTTCCTAGCTCTATTCTCTTGGTACCTGCATGTCATTGTTTGCAGGAAGAGCACTTTGCATTCCAGTACAAATCCAAATGCAGTTCAACACTTTGCATTCCAGAAAAACAGTTTAACATTTGACACCATGATATGCATCAATAAACTCTAAAGTAACATGGACTTTCTCCACTTTCCTTTTTTATCTTGCATTGGTGCAATTGTATTCTCTGTTTCTGAGGAAAAATCACAGCAGAAAATTTGTCCAAATGTCAATAGATTTGATGCTGCATTTTGCCTAAAATTAGTGAAAATATAATTATGCCAATTCAAAACCATAACATTCTAAATGTTTCTCTATTTTATTTTGAAAATAACTATCTAGTTTCATGCAAAAATCACTGAAATTCTACTGTCTTTTAGAGAAAACATTTTTTATTTTTTCATAATAAAAAAATAGATCAATAGTCCATCATAAACAAGATCCCCAAGACAATTCTACAGTGCATCAGTAGGAAAAGGGGAAAATCGTCTTCAGCAAGAAAGGAGACATCCTTGACTGCTGTTTCTATCCAGAAACTTGGGAACAGCTGAGCATGCATAGGTCCCTTTTCCTGCTGGTCTCTTTATGAAATCAGAGACGTAGGCCTTCACATCTGTGAGCAGACAGCTCCTTCTCCCGCTTCTCAGCCAGGCAGTGCACCTTCATCTGCCTGCGTGGGTTCATTTCTGCCAACTTTATCAATAGTTAGCTGAGATACCTCCAGGCAACTGAGACCCCCATGTTGCATAAGTGACTGTCTCAAAGATACATGGCATAGCTGTCACTGATAACAGAGGCATCTAATGCATTAACTCATGGTGCAGTTTCCTAATTTTCCAGAGTTTCAATTTTTCCTCATCAGTCATCACAGGAGCCTTAGTCTTAAGGGAATACACTACTGGCAGCTTGGAAAACATACTCTTTAAGAATCAGCTTTAACCATTGAAAGTACCTGTGCTGTCCACTTACTTTGTCCTTTGGTGCAAAGAAAGAGAAACAGAACAATGTAGGGAAGGGATTTCAGGCAAGGAACAGCTCGTAGGATAGATTAAGTAGGGCCAAGGAACAGACAGAGGCTTAATAGGGTCAGTCCTGAGAGCTGTTGGATGGGGATAGCATGGGAAGAGATTGGTTTGTGCCTTGATGAAGGATAAGGGAAAGATGGAGATAGACCTGATTATAAATGGAACCAATTTAAAAATGGAAATCAAATTCAGAACTCAGTAAAAATTCGTTTCAGCTTCGTTTCCTAGAATTTAACGTATTAAACAACGTGACCAATTCTTACCAACTTCATAAATCTGTCTTGTGGAGTTCATGCTAGTACTTATAATGCAATTGCTATTGCAGAGTCATCTTGCATTTTCCTCACTAACCAAAGCAATCCTCAGTAACAACCTAGCCATAATAAAATATCAAGTCTGTATTTTCTTTTCTAAATAACAAAACAGGTTATTGTTCCTATTCTGCATAATAGGTCAGCTTCTTTATAGCAACATATCAACAATGCTACTTATCTAGGGCTTCTTTTACATTCCACTGTACCTTTTGCAAAACTGAAACATCTAGTAGAGTAAACAGAGTATGTAGAGAATACTGGCACATTTCTTCACCAGAGAAGAGAGGAATGGTGCTCATGCCACATAGTTCATATACCCAAAACAAACTACATGGATTTCAATGTTAGATTCAGTAACCTCTTTAATATAATCCATAACATATGATCATCCCATATCAGAATTAAAATGTTCTAATGGCATGGGAACTTCCAAAAAAGGTTAACTTTAGAACAGATTCTCCCTACACAAGGTGAGACATGAATCCCTGTAAGTGTGATTAGTCCTGTAGATACTCTGCCACAACCTTTATTAATTATGCACTTTAAAAAAATGACATTGGCAGCAATTCAGTTTCAGTCAAAATGAGGTAGGTAGTTTCAAGATGATGAAAAATCAGAGCTGACTTTACATCTACTTGACTTTACCCTTCTGCAATTCTGATTCAGACCTGTGGCTAAAAAGATAACCAGACTTTGTCTTGCTTTCCACGTAGAATCAAACTATGAATTTTAAGGTCACTTACTGAGCACTGACAGTTTCATCACATTGTGTATTCTTTAGAAAAGAACAGTTTCTTAAGAATGAGGAATCTGTTGTTGGGTGGAAGCAAAAAAAGTTACTTTTCCTGAACCAAAGCAATGATAAAAGATTTAGAAAGTCTTGATGTTCCCAGCAACGACATTTGGCTAAGAGAACTAACCCAGTTCATTTCATTTTTCTATGGTTATCTGATGATGCAGGGGATGAACTCTTCAAAGAGGACCTCACAGGCAAAATAATCAGAGTTCATACATAAATGAAAGAGGGAAATTCTCTTCATATAAGACACTCTTGCAAGAATGCCATTAACAAATCTAACTTCATTTGATATCAGGTATGTATCATGACAGCAATTTGGAAGACAGAATGATGCCTTTTACTGAGTTTTTAGTTACTTTTGAAGATTCAAGTAGCAGTGATGTAATTTTTATTTATTTTCATGTCTAATGACAGTAAATTCAAGATTTATTTTAACAACAAAAATGTGTTAAAAAGCAACAAGAAAATAGAGTAATTACTCTTGGAAGACATGTTAGAGTTCAGGATGCATCCACAGAGAATAGAAAGATATTTTTAAATGCAGAATTACGGTAATTATGTCTTATTACCTGGTGAGTGTTGTGCATGGTGTGTTATCAATGCTTAAAAAATGTGGATTGCCTGGAGCAGCCCTCATTACAAGAGTAAAACTAATCACAAATGTACTGGTATAAATCACAGGAGAGACATACATATCATCTCAGGAGTCTGAAAAATTGTGAGATACCCTTCTTTATCATTCTTTCAAAAGAAGCAGACATTTTCTACAATGACAGCTTTCCAAGAAGGATACTGCAATGTTCACTTCCAGCTGTATGTAGTAAGTTCAGTGAGATCAACCCAGCTTTACAAGCAACTCCCTTGGATTTTTACAAGCAACTCCCTTGGATTTTAAAGGAAGAACTGGAGAGCCCAGAGACTGTTCTGTTCCACTGCACCCCCATAAACCCTCCCCTGAAGAGACAAGACAAGTGCATACTGCAGGCAACACTAGGTCTCCAGGTGTGCTCTCACTTGGGGAGTCATGACCCTATGTCAATCTGAAAACCATGACTGTGTTATCAGATCATCAGGACAGAACTAATATTTTGTCTCTCTGCAGAAGTTATTATCTCAGCTTGAATACCGAGTTCTGCAATTTTTGCTTTTCCAGGAGTACAGCAGTGCAAGCTTGTGTTTGTGTGTCTGGCCACATACAAATATGTAAAACACTGCTGCATTTCACACTGGTCACCCAAGGACAGAACAGCTCTGGCCACAGAGGTGTGAGTCCATGTTTGCTAAAAGTTTACAATTCCTTTTTCTCTGTGGTAGACGTTGCATCCTTTGGTTTATTCCAATTGCACTATTGCGGTTGCCCTACAACTTGCTGTTTGATTATATTTTTCATCTTTTTCAGAAAGGAAAACTATCATAGAAATTGTCATTTTTGCTTCAACAGACTGCCCTCTACTTTTTGGACAAGTTTTTTTTCTAATATTTAAAATTACATCATACATTCAACATAGATGAAGGAAGAATTTCCCTGCCTTCTGAGGTACTCTCTTTGGCCATCTTGGAAATTTTTTCTTCTAAACCAGGAAAAGATTCCTCAGTCTTTTATATTAGGTTCTTCAGACCTATCGAAGCATTCTGTTGTGATGTTTACCTCTGTCACACAGGGTACTGAATATCAGAGAGATGTCTTCTACCATCACATATTCTATTGATATTGTGATCCTACTGCAAGCTGGTTTTAATTTTCTGTAAAAACATACTGCTGTACTGATTTGTTTCAGAAATTTCTCTCAGGATTCTCTAAGTAGCATGCATTTACAGAGGGAAAAATATTTTTCATTTCTTTTCATTGATTTATGTGCATTTGCAATCTGCTGCAAGCAGTAACTGGATAAACAGCATGTTTTTGAATTCTCTGTGCTCTTTCAGTTTCTTGTACCAACATTAGCTAAATGCTTTCTGGGACTTCTGAAGCTGATTTGCCTCATCTACGGGGGGGAATATAGCAAAGGAACTTGTTGCAGCTCTACATACTCTGAGGTCTTCAGCTCTGAAACTGCTGTCTGGTCAATTGGCCATCTGCCAGTAGAGAATAGACAGAATGCTTTTGGAAGTAAGGCACATCTGTCAACTTATTGTGCCCTGCAGTGGAGAAGCATCCAGCTACTGTTCATACAGAGCACATACAAGAACATAACAGAGAATGTGTCTTTCATTTTCAATTGACTGATGCAAATTGTGCAAATACATGCATAAAAGTATCTTAAGGTATATATTCATTTTTGCATGTGAATGCATGTCAGAAAATAAAAATATGTTGAGATCTTGCATGTACCCTGAAAGTAAGGCAGAGAAAAGGGACTAAGGAAGACCATCCACAAATCCTCTACATTATTCTCTTCTCTCCTTTTGTCTCCTCTAGTCTCTTATCCTCCTCTCCTTTCCCATGTACTACACCATTCTGAAAGCTCTTAAGCCACCAACAGTGCATTAAGAGAAACTCTGAAAAATGTGTTTTGAAGTTTCAAAAAGAGCACTGCTGTGAAAATTCATTTCCGTGAGGGCTTTCAAGGTGAGAGTTCCCAGTTCCCAGTTCCCCAGTTCATGAGGGCAGTGAGTCCTCAGGGATTTCTCTGGTGTATTTCTTGCACAAGTTCTCTCTCTAGTTTTTCTGGGCGCTGGTGTTTGGTATTGTATGAAACAGCTTTCTGGACAATAGGAAACTTGTTCTCAGAAATCTTTTCTAAACAGCTGCTCTCTTACTGGTCCATAGTGTCCCCCCTTCTTCTTGGGTTTAGTCTCTGTAGATTTCCTTCTGAAATCTGGTAAATAATATCAGATATACAAGTAATTTCTATGCTTCTACATAAGCAGAAAATCATAACTGTGATTCTGCTGCTTTCCAGAATCCAAAATTCTGCAGGAGACTAATAAAATAATAAATAATAAATATGCAAAAATGTGTAATAAGTCAAATACTCATATTTCCATATGCAAAGGGAAAATAAATCTGCAGTCTCCTGCAGCATACAGAAATAGTCAGAAAAAAACAAGCAAAATTTCTAATTTTTCATTTTGTAGAAACATATTAATGATATAAATTCTATTGATCTAATAGATATGAATGTGAAGGTTCTTTGCAAAGAGGAAACTTTTCATGACACTTTTTCTCTCTTCTGCTCTTACCATGAATGCCCTAAATATAGTCCACCTTTAGTTATAGAAAGATACAAGCAAACAGGCCTTCAAATGGAATGCTAATTTCCACAAGAAAATGACATTTGTAATTTAAACATAGGCTTTTCACATGAGGCTTATTAACTCTGTTTTAATCTGCATTAGTCTGCTTAAAATATCCAATTTCCTTTTTTCCTCCTGTGAGTCTACCGGTTTTTCTTTTGCCATTAGCAACAGTAATAACAATTAGCAACATCACTTCCAGCACACAGTCATTTCAGGCTTAAGTGTGTAGGCTTCATGTTTAATGAATCCAAACATAACTAGGAAGGCATGAAATAGAAAATATAATAATCACAGAGGAATTGCAGCCTTCACATAAGAGAAGTCCACAGTAAATCTCACCTCTCCAGTTCCTGGACTATTTAAACTCTATTAGACCCATAACTGTGAGGAAAATTAGCATGTAGTTTTCTGCATTTTTGTTTAACCCCGGGAGAAATAAGAAACTTCTCAGTGGCCTTCACCCTGATTTGCCATCATCCACTGCTTCCAGTTGATCCTTAACAACACTCTCAAACAGGATACTGTGACAAGTGCTTTTTGTTTTAAGCAAGTTCATTCTCCTGTGTACACATTTGTTGGGTGAAAGTTACAGGAATAGAAGCTCAGTAAGTTGTCACACACCAATCACAGTAATGCGGGTTCTAGTTGCTTGCATGGTTTGTCACTTGTGGGAATCTTTGACCTCTGGTCAGAGGTGCTCTGGTGCTGTGACTGGCAGAAGTTACTAAAAAGGGACTTGAACCCTCAACCACATATTCACTTCACAGTGAAACTTCTTCAACAGGACAAATCTCACTAAACTACATTTTATTAAATGGTAAGAGCCTGTTTCATTATTTATTGGACATAAATAGTAAAGCATATTAAAAGAATTACAGCATGCACAAGAAGTGTTCTGAACATTGTTCACAGGATGTCAATAAAGCAAACCTTTATTTACACTGTCAGAAGTATCAGTCATATAAAAGGTGCACCTAGAAACACAAAGAAAATAAATCTCTTTAAAATAATTCTGACTTCAAATTCTGAATAGATTCCTAACTACTTCTTCTGAGGAGCTTTTCCGTGTGCTGTTCTCAAAGACCTACTCCATAATTTTGTTAAAACTATCTTTACAGACATCATCGAAGTCCAGAGTAGTATTCAAAAGACTTTCCTTTGGAAATGATATTATCAAATATTAAGATTGCTTTAAATTCTTTGGTCCAGTTTCTTACAGTATTTTAGATCTATAAGTAAACCAGTATGCACAAGTGACTCTTGCTTGGATATACAACGGTATCTTATCAATCTCTTGCAACCACTGCCATACCAGCAGGGACCAACCATTATATCATACATGCAACCAAGGCTTTTTGTTACAACAGTTACCACTTGTCCATGAATTGCAATTTTATATTTTAAGAAAAGGTTGTTTCATTTTATAAGCCAAATCAGTTATTTACAGGACATGGTTTTTTTCTCTGTATTCCTAGAATTTCATAGTGTAAGCTCAGTCAGTATGACAGTGTTTGAAGCAGTTCAGCTAGGCTGAGATCTACAGATTTAGATGTCTACATCTGTGTTCCTAAATCCATAATTGGATATAAGGTGTGAGACCTTGCCCCCTACTATCATCATATTGTGCTCTTCGCGCTAGCCAGGTTTAAGGAAAGTCCATATCATTTCTCTGTATCAGATTTTTTAAGCCAAGTCTCTACATACAGATAGAGTGGGTTCAAACTAGATGATCTGTAAAGTCCCTTCCAGCCCAAGCCATTCTATGATTCTATGACTTCCCATGTTTCTGTAAATAAGAATCTTTCTCTAGCACTGCAGACATTGTGCCTGTAAGAAATTTTCCTTTAAATGAGACTTTTTTTTAACTTGAAGTTTATGAAATTCTCTTCTCAGTAGTTGTGTTCTTACATAGGACTTCACTGAATGTACTGGAGAAATCAACAGGAAAATCAGACTATGAGTTAAGAGTCTTTCCACAACATTTCACATTAATTCCTATGCTGAGAACAGTAATTCCTTTGAAAGCAAAAGGGAACAACTCCAGGGTTCATTCCACAAGTTAGTATGGGTTCAAAACCACCATCAGAAGGACTTTTTGAATCCCATTAAAATTAGAAGAATGACTTAAGTTTGCATACAGAAAGTATACAGCTTTTTAAAGTATACACCAAGAAACCAGAGCTAACGAGAGTGGAAATGGCATTCTCTTAACAAGCTGATTATTTAATACAAAGCTTCCACTGGGAAAATAGCAAGGCGAAGCCAACATTATGCAAACTTTGCCAGGGTTTAATGTAATCTCATTTGGGGGAGGGGCTTTTTTGAGTTGTTATTTTGGGGCTTTTTTAATCTGTAAGACAGCCGTATCAAAACTCAGACTCCAAATGCCTATTGAAATTTACTGGGTTTTACCCCTTGATATTTCTGAGTTTCCATCAATGCCTATAAACTCTCACATACTCTCATCTCTCAGATACACTTTTCACATAAAATCTGCACTGATAAATGAGGAAGGGGGCATGAGGTCCTTGAGAAGGATCTGAGGAAATGAGGAGAAGTCTGAGAACAAGATACTTCAGTGTTTGTCACGTGATCATTTATGCTGTCTTTGAAGGCCTCTCTCTTCCAAATAAGAAGCAAAGCCAATGTAAGTTAAAGTTATGCAATCCTGCAACACATAAACTGAGCAGCCTTTGGAAAGTTCTTATTTATGAAATAGTTTTAGATCTTTCCAAAGCACTAAAAAATCACAGACCTAGAGATGCTTTTGCCTGACAATTTGTGCATAAGTAATAATGAGTTCTAATTATGGTAAAATTTCTAATTGCTATAAATACTGAGCAGGTGGCCATGGATATCACACACTGACTCCCAGTTCGAATATATTTAAGATGTTTTCTAATCAAAATCCTAAGCTTTCTCCTCAGTTACTACTTGAAGGACAAATCCCATTAAAGGAAGTATTATAAAATTTGGCACAAATAGTGTGAAAACAATAGGAGATTTTTGTCCAAATTTGAGACCTATGCTAATGCTGGTTCATGCTATCAAATGTAAACATTTTTTCTGTCCATAAAATGTAGGAAACGATTAATTCAATACATGAGGATAGATTATCCTAATGTCAGTGGCAGGGAAATAAACTAAAATTTTATTTCCAGTAATGCACATATGTGTGTGCCCACATGCACAAATACACACAGTGTAAGCAGAGCCTTTGCCTTGCCACCTCTGCTTTGTGTCAGTCTGGCACAACAAAGTAGACTGATACATAACCAAACAAAGAACACCAGTAGATGAAGAGAATTTCCAGGGAAAATTGGACTGAAATAATCATCAACAGAGGGGTCGGGCTGAGGAAAAGAGGACATTTAGGCTTTGGGTGGCTGCTGCCTCATAAAGTATCCAAAAGAACACTTTCTTCTGTTGAAACATAATTTAGATAAACACTGCTTTCATCCTCCTGCCACAGTCTGGTCTGCTCTGTGCATCACTGAGGATGAAGCCGTGGCAAACCAGCTCTTTGGAGGGCAGCTGCTGTGTGCCAATGTTTGAAATCGTAGCCAATGCTAAGAGCAATTTGATGGTCGGTTCTCTAAACATCAGGCAGACACAGGATGTTTATGATCTTCTTCCTAGATCTGCTTCTGAAACAAGTGTGTGCACCAGCTACCACAGGGTATTAAAGCACAAACATTATAGATGACTTATTTCTCATAAGTAAGAGAAATTATTTTTCCATAAAATGAAAGCTACAAATATTTTATTTTCTGAATCTGAAGATATTTAATTATTTCCTAGGGTTGAGACTCTGATTCATGAACTTGTTGACCATTCTGTCAACCTGGGGGGCACTTTCACTACTTCTGTGTGCATGTGTGCAACGGAGATCAAGATAATTTGTAACCACTAAAAATGGAGCTTTTATTCCCCCTTCTCAGTGCTGTGATGGAACTGCTGACCATTAATGAAAACACTACTGAAAGCATTTCTAAAATATCAGCTGAAATGCTGATGTCACTTGCCAAGCAAATCACAAGGTCTCTTCTGTTTCATAGAGCAAATAGTAAATCCCTCTGAGAAAATCAAGCAACTCCTCTGTGCTGACCATTGACATAGGCTGTGTTAGTCTGAACAAAATTAATCAAAGGGAAAAAAGAAAGCCACTTACACGGCAGCAGCAATGGACCTGACGTTACCAGTGAGGTAGAAGAACAGAATTCTATCCAGAATCCATAGTTATAATTGTGATGCAGCTGGATACCAGGACTGCCCGTGTGTGCACACTCAGTGAACTAAATTCACCAAGCTTCTGGTGTCCTAGAACTCCTCATTATGTCCCTGCATAGACAAGGCACTCAACTGGCGTGAGACAACAAGTTACTCTGAGACAATGTGACAGATCCAGCTCATCATCCCCTTCACCACAAAGGATCTAACTTTTGCAGGAGGTCTTTAGGCAGGGATATCAGACAGTCTTGAAGATTCTCCCCAGACTGGTCCTGCTGTCACAAAACCAATTTTGTGTTTAAAATAATGCAGGTGCAGAGTCTGGCCCTTCCAGGTGGTTCCTGTGACAGAATTGACATTGATAAGATACTTGTAAATAGCCAGTAGAAATGGTTTCTGCAAATGCAGGAACAGTTTTGTAAATGGGAGTTGGAGACAGTTCCGTTCTGTGCTTGTGTGACAGTCTGTAACAATGGATGATACGTGTGCTGCAGTGGTCAGTAGGACCACGGCCCAGCTGGGTGCTGCTTTGGACTGGGCAGAACAGCACTTTGGGTAGTCTCGTCTACAGCTCTTACAAGAGATTCTAATTGCTACCCAGACAGCAGTGACCTTTGATTTCCCATGCAACTGGTATTTAATGAAAATATCCCAATAAAACATAGCTTTTAACAAACACTCTTCTGGTGTGTGTCTGTGCAACTCTGGTTTTGGTGTAACCTGGACAAGGTGTGGTAGATTAAAATATTCCCAAAGAGACAAATGGGATGAAGGAACAGATTGGCTTAGGTGGGATAGGAAGCAGGGGAGGTAGAAACCCTACTTCTGACAAGTGTCATTTGAGCAGTGAACACAAAAGTGTCAGCTCTCTTTTTTTTCCCCACTCACTTGATTTTTTCATAGCATATGTGGATCCTATAGGAGAGAAATTTGCTCTTTTAGAGATGACATTTAAAAATCTTGGACAAACCTTAAATCTTGAGATTAACACCCCCCCCCCCCCG
>VZSE01005023.1:73410-177007 GCA_013398275.1 Promerops cafer | reverse complement strand
CCGCCCCCCATTCCCCTACCCCCCTCAGCTCTATTGCCATCTACTACTCTCTTTTGATGATTGCCAATTACTTTTTGTTAGAAATTAACTTTAGTGAAAACAAGGCACAAAATGCATTAAGTCTTCTTTTGGGTTTTTGGAGGTGGAAAAAATAAGTGACTGGTATCCTCAGTTCTTGAAAATGTTGCAAGAAGCATCAGGGTAAGGATCAAGAAAGCCTTGCCCTTTCAGCTTTAAATTATTCTCTATTATTTTTTGTGGATTATGTCTTTCTTGTCCAAAAAAACAGTAAATAAAGGCTTTTGTGCTGTTGTGCAAGGAATACAACTCCTGATCTCCTCATCTAGATGCTTTCATAGATGAGCTTTCCAACCCTGCAGGAATGTTGTCACTTTGTACTGTGGTAAAGGACAAAAATCTTCATTGATTCTTTTTG
The DNA here is from genome assembly GCA_013398275.1 of Promerops cafer. Taxonomy (NCBI): domain Eukaryota; kingdom Metazoa; phylum Chordata; class Aves; order Passeriformes; family Nectariniidae; genus Promerops; species Promerops cafer. The sequence continues at coordinate 176,571 of VZSE01005023.1, read as the reverse complement.
TCCTAACTTGGCTCGGATGTAGTAATTATGCTGTAACCCCTATAAGGTAGCTAATATGTTCCTAAATTTTGTCATACAAATCTGCAGCTGCTAATCTCCAAAGAAAGACATTTCTTTCAATTCTCACACTAGTGAGTAGTCTCTGGACCACAAAAGCAAGGTCATACTAGTTTTATAAATGTTATTTATCTGTTTACCCATGTAAAATCTTAAGCATCACCATATGGAGGCTTCTTAAGGAGAAAACCTGCAACAAGATTTTGCTGGAAGGTGCCACGGACCTTTTAGCTTCTTTGAAATATTCAGGTTTAATTGTTGTTGAATCCTTAAACAATTTCCCTTCCACACAGAGAAGATGCAGAACTTCTGACACTCTTTACTACCTTTTCTGTTCTCACATATCACTGTAACCACTATGAACCTAAATGATTTAATGTCATAAATAATCCTTTGCCCAACAGAAAGAACTGTTTTTGACTAAAAATTAAAAACTGACTAAAAATTAAAAACTGACTAAATATAGTAGCAGATGAAGAGGGAACCAAGGAAGTTGTGTTGCAAATGTTTCATACTGGCAACTATATGTATATAGTATGTGCACATATATAAACACACACAGAAGATAGATTTATTCCCTTTTTGAACTTTGGCAACATATTTGTTCATCCCTAATTGTAGGTTCTCTTCTTAGGCACTAAACAGATTTACATATAGCTATTTCTATGTTTTGAAGTTTTACCTCAGGCCAAAAGCAAAATTATTGGAAGAAAGTGATCCACTTTAAGAACCATGTATACTTTAACATGATTGTATCACTGGATATCATTAAATAAACTGTCCTAAAGAGTACATAGTAACAGGTGCCATAATATTAAATATGAACAAAATAAATACTTCATTAAAGCAGCCTTAGAAGGCAAATTTATTCAGCCCACAGCAGTGCTGTACTATAATAGTAGCCCAAATAAAGCAGGAAAGGAAGCTCTGAGAGAGATTTGAGAAAGAAAAAGTGAATTTTGGCAAAACTAGGATATAGAGAGACCATTTATATTCTTTAAAGAGCTAAAAGTTTCAAATGCTGTAGAGCAATACAAAATTTTACAATACCGTCCATCTGTTGCAGGAGCCTGTGATATCATAATTATCAAAAGTTTCAGGACTTCCTTTCAATATACAGTTACTTTCTCTCAGAGTTATTACTGACAAGAGCAATCGCCAAATCTGGGTGCAAAAAATTTAATTTGGTCTCTTGGTAGCATTTTATCAGAGTGGGGACCTCTTCTGTAGTTCTGCCAAAAGGACAAAAATAAAGAAAACTTTTCTGGTACCAATCACAGGCCATACTATCTCTTTCATACCATTTTTGTGCAGTGGCTGGACTGTAATAGCTTTTGGACACCTGTACATTGTAGTGCAAGATGTAGTACATTATTGTTTGTGACAGCTTCAAACACCAATTTACTAGGCTACAGATTGCTCTGAGCCCAATAAATCTTTACAAACCCATCTAGAGTGGCTGAGGAACATTTTCCTCCCCCCTCTTTCTCCCTTCCCTTTGGTAGAGCTGGTATTTTTTGTGCAAGCTTCTCCCTCAGATTCTGTCAGCCTGGGGTACTGCATTTTTCTGTTGTGTAATGGAGAAAGGCTTAGAAAGCTGTTTCAGTTTTGTAACACAACAATTCAAATTGAGAAGAGTCAGTTATTTACATAGTTAAAATTAAGGAAGAGAAAGCAGTTGTCTCATCAGCTAGGTATATTATTACTATCTTATTTTAAATGTTATGAAAGCTGTGAAATAAAGCCAGTTCCTAAGGTGAGTTTGCTGTTATTCTCACTTCCTCTTTTTTCACATGCAAAAAGACTGTTGCAAGCAGCTGGATCTCTCTACTCTGTGTTATCTTTAAAGTCAGGTAAGATCAAGAGAGATGTTCTGGCTGTGTCTACACAGATACTCCCATCAAACAGTTTTCCAGCTGAATTTCAGTTTTCAGGAATCTTAAATTTGCATCTGCACTGCTGAGTTTATTGCACATTAAGCTCATCCATAGAGCAGGCAATTTTGGGGGGCTAAAAACAGTTTTCTGCCGTGGATAGGCACAATTCTATGCTAACCAAAGCCATGAACTCTGGGTTATGGGGAAGGCAGGGAGCAGCAGAGAAGAGAGAGGAAAATCTCAATCGCTGTGAGATTCTCTGCACTTCTTAATCACTTCAAGGAATTACTTTCGAGCATTTTTAACTCACAGGTGCAGAAACTGTACCATTCCCTCCTCTGCCGTGCTCTGTATGTTTGATTATTTTTATACTGCTTTCCCAGAAGTTATTGACAACATGCTGACAGTGGGGAATACACAACACCTCACTCAGACAGTCTGGGAGCGCGTGTACAAGAGCACATTTTCCACGTCACTCTCAGTGAATTTACAGCCCAATGTACTGAGAACAAACAGCAATCTGCTGCTCAGCGTCAGAGAGCTTGAGATCCATCCTTGAGAGAAATGTCTTCAAAGCAATTTTAGGTTCTGCTTCAAGCAAGCAAATGATGAGAACAAGCTGGCAAAAGGTGTGCAGAGACAGAAAGAACCAGCTGAACTACAGAAATCCTCTGGAGGCAAAGTCAGTAGTCTGGCTCAGTTACAAGGCTGGGGAAGAAGGGAAGAGTGAATTCTTTAGCTTGTTTGCCCTTTTTTCCTTTGATTTTGTTTAGGTAAGTATGGCTTTCAGGACTAACTTGTACATCATTGTAATAAGAACAATATACCAAAATAAAAAAAAATTTAAAAACCCAAACAAACCCCACCGGGACTGAAGGCAGGTTCAGTTCAAACTCTCTCTGTGAATGCTAGAAAGCTATTTCCTCACTAAACTTTGGACTGGTGGTACTAACAAAAGATAGTTACTGTTCAAAGTCATGAATCCCAGCCTTTCCAGCTCTAATCTCCCAAAATCAACATATATCACCAGCTAAAATTAACCCCTCTGTTTTCCATGTGCACATTAGTTGTGTTCACGCAAATTAGTCAGCTGTAATTAGCCTGCAGTCACTTTTAGCCACATACTGAGACTTGATTTTTCTTTATGATGATTTCTTCTTTTAGATGACAGAACAAAGCCAGGTCCAAAAAGCTGCATTTAAAGGTAAGTTCAAGGGATGACCTCTGTTGAGATAGAAAGCATTAAAGTAAACTTCTTGTCAGTATTTGGTCAAGTTCCACCCAAATGTGAACAGCCAGTTGCAAGTCCAACTATAGCTGAAAGTTCCTCCTCAAGGAAACTTCCTTCCAAGTCCAGTGCTGAAGCATTGGTGGGCACTAGTCCAAATCCTGTTTACAATGAGTACTTTTCCCACACTCTACAAGGAAGGACAAATATACAGTGAGAAGTAGAGAAATGTTTCTGGATCCCAAAGAGGGGTAAAATGCTAAATGGCCTCCTCCTTAGCATTTGATTCTCTTCTTACCTTATGAGCAATGAGACAGCAACATTAAAATTTCAAAGCTTTAAGAGTCCTGGCATAACCAAGAATATTTATCTGAAGTGCAATGCAAGCCTTAAAAGTCCTATTTACAAGAAAGGTTGCTTTGTATGCACAGGAGTCCTAAAACCACCCTAATTTGGGATCTGACTGAAATTCCAGCAGCATGAATCTGTCTTTAGGTCCTCTTTAAGATCAAGCATTAGACCTCAGTCTTTTCGTCCACACAGCTGAGGGGTTTTGCAACAGGTGGAGAAAGATCACTTGCAACATTATCAAACAGCAGCTGTTGGTAGAGGGTGGTATCTCACCTGTCTTGTGTTACAAGCACAAAAGGACACACAGAAAGTCCGTAATGAAATTAAAAAGACTTTAAAAAGAAAAAAGAGGGAGATATCAATGTCTTTTTATTTTCTTTTTTTCCAACTCTCTGATTTTCCAACTCTCTCCCATTGCTGAACTCAGGTATCAATTTGTAACTCAAGCCCTGTGGGCTGAGCAATGGGTTCTCTGAACCCCTTTAGGCTGGGGCCAGCAGCAGATTTCTGTTCAGACTGTTCAAATTGATTTTTTGAACACAAAAGCAGTCTAGGGAAGGAAGACACATGCTGTGCAGTGTAATCTAAGCAGACTGTACTGGGGGAAGAAAAAGAATTCCTACCATGTATAAACTTCTGACATTTCAGTATTTGTTTTTGTCCCAGATCTGAATGCAAAAGTTTAAATTTAGATATTTGTGGGAGATGCAAATTTCTTCTGTCCCCTCAAAGAATCATTTCAAAAAAGAATCAGAGCATTTGCTTTCAAAACTGTCGGAACATTCTAAAGTGATATATATGTATTCCTAGATTTATGGTTAAAAAAAGAAATATAAAAGAGATTTAAAGATTATCCAAACAAAACACTTGAAGGCTTTTTCACTGAGAACTGTTAAAATGAAAAATCTCCATATTTCAAAGAAACTGCTCTTTTGGATAAAAACTTTTTCCATTAAAAATTTTTGTCTAGTTTTAGCTAGGTTTGCTTTCTACAGTTAACCAAATTGCAGTTGGGCAGAGATGAATTAGCGTTGCTTGGGCAGCCTTGGTTTTATAATACATTCCATGCATACATCACTTCTTACCTGGGGACCTCAAAACATATTGCAGAGATGTCAGAGCCTCCGTTGGCACTCAGCTGCGTGGTGAACACGATGGTTCATCTCCAGGCTTCTCTCCAGACTCAGCTGAGCAGTTCCCTCATCAGGAAACCCAGCCTAGTGCATGCTGCGGTTCTGCCCACACAGAGAGCACTGACACCACTTGGTGATCTTGTCTGCAATTTGAGTCTGAGTCTGAGGGGAGATGCCAGATGTGGCAAAATTAGATAGAGACAGTTTGCTCCCAGCCTACTTCCCACTTACTTATATCCTATCCCTTATTCACACAAGGCAATGCCGGAGCTACAGTTTTACAGAACCTCTGCACTAATTTGAATGACAAAGTGAGAAACAGTGGAAACATCATGTTTCAGAAATATTGAGGAGTTAGGTAGGAAAGAATTCAAATGTCTTCTGTCACCTTCAAGATTTTCCATGTCTGTCTCCCCAGGAGGTCAAGATTCCCGAAGAAATCTTCCCGGATTCTCCTCCTTTCCCTGGGATAGACTTAGAAAGAAAAAGAATCGAGGAGCTATTGCTCCCACCCTTTCCTCAGAGAAGGTTTTGCCCAGCTACCCTGTGGACTCTTTTTTCCCTCACAGTGTAATCATTACTCTTTAATAAGATTTTGACATTAAAATAACATTAAGGATCATTACTCTTTCTTGCTCTTTCATCTAGAGCTGAAAGCACTCATCACAAGGGCACTCTCATTGTGGTGACAACTGGAAGTCATTCTCATCCCAGTGTGGGGTGAGATCTTATAAATTCCATAAAAGATGTTAATTATAGTTTAATATCTGTCCCAACAAATATGATGCTGTCTCTGCCCATAATCCATTGGCCAAAAATTTCTGTATCTTTGCCCTCTGATATCTGTAGCATAAGATCTTGTGCAGTATCCACTTACAAGGTCATCAGATTTCATCCAGATCTACCAAATCCTAATCTACTATAATTGATATCAAACCATCTCACTCTTGGTTTCATGGTAGGCATATGAAATATGCAATATTGCAATAGAGCAATATGCAATAATGGGATGATATTAGGAAAGTAAAAAAGAGAGTTTCCTTGTTGGAAGTTAGTATTTCCTCTTTAGGTAGAGCAGAGCCACAGGAAAAAGGCAGATTGCTTTTGCACTAGAAATTTTCATCAAGACTAGTTGAAACTTAATCATGAAAACAAAACCCATCACTTTCATCTTTTCTAATCCTCCTCCATTGAGACATTAATGTGATTTTCAAAAATGACAAAATTTTAAAAGGCTGATAGAAAATTCATAGCAATTGAAGGTGCTTGGACCTGCTGCAATTCATGCTGCTTATCTAGCACAAAACCTTTGTCAGTTCCAAGGTTTTTTCAAGTCTTCTGTACACATGTTGGTTCCTCCACTCTATAGCCATCGTAAAGGGTGTGCTACTTCCACATGGTTAGGTGAATCTTTGTGTGGGCAGAAAGCTTAGCCCTACTAAAGCTATTGGCACTTTGAAGATTTCGGTCCAGTGAGTGTTTCACCCCAGATTTCTGTCATTCCTGTTAGAGCCTGCCACCTTCTCATCACAGCTGCTGCAAGCAAATGCTGTGTGCTTACCTAGCTGGGCTTTATATTGTCATTCACCAAGAAGCTATATTCAAGTTCATTGTTAGGTTTTGATATCTTCTTCCAAAAAATAAAAGTAGTTTCTGTACGGAATAATTGGTGATAAAAAATCTTCAGTCAGAGTATTTAATTGCCTGGAGGCTGCAAACCAATCTCTCTCACAAAAAGCTGCTTGAAACCAAATCAGCCTGGAAAGATCTCTTCCTTTAAATTACAGTGGTGCTCAGTCTTTCTCAGATATTGTAGCTCAAGTGAATTACTGGAAAGAATGGATACTGAGAACAAAAGAAAAATGATTGGCGAGAATAGAGGCTGATAGGATTGAAATAAAAGCCTTCCAGTGCAGGGGCCTGAGCATAACTGCATGTCTTTGCATATTTCCCCAAGGAAGAAGGTAACAAATAGTTTTGGCAGGAGGGAGACATTTTAAGGCAGCAAAATAAAAGGGTCATGTATCAAACCAAATTGTGTTAGCTTTGAGATGTATTAAATCTTTACATGATCTTGTTTTTCTTTGCAAACCTTTTTTCTCTTTAAAGAACCTGAACATTTGACGCTTGAGTTTCTGCACTGATAATTATACACCGCATATTTTCTGCCTATATTGTGTGTAAGATTATAACATCCTCCCAAAAAACAAACTTCAATTTAAAGAAACATTAGGGTTGCAAAGACTGTAAAATAAAGCAAAAATATGAGATGTCAAAATTCTGATTGTTTGTGCTTCCTTAATTGAACCTCCCCAAATAAAACATAGGAAATGGCTTTACATTACATACTCACACATACCCAAAACCGTATAGTTTCTTTGTCTCATACAGTGAACAAAATGTTTTCCACCAATGTGGTGCTTTAGCGTTCTGGCTAAAATAATACAGAACAGGAATTACTTTGAAGAGGCGTCTAGTATCTGGCCCACTGTGGGAATCAAACTGATTTAAAAAGCAAACTTCATGCAAAGAGGCAAAAAGAAAAATCACTGAGAATGCAGCAAAGAAGTGAAGCCATGAAAAAATAGAGACAAAGCACAGAAAGAAGAAGAAACAAAGCCTGTAGTAGGATGTGATACAGAGAAAACGATTTATTGAATCATGGGAATTGAGTGGGATTCAGAAGGCTCAAAAAATAGTCAACTGCTTAAGGATTGAAAAGAAATCTGGACTTGGCAAAAAAGAAATAAGAGTCTCCAAAAGTCGAGTTTTCACATCTGCAATTTTCATTTGCCATTTTTTTGTTGAGACAGCATCAGTTGTCTACCCAGGATAAAACCCTAAACCATTTCCCTCATGCTGAAAGTCTCCAGTTTACACAAACAACCCAGTGATCACATAGCTCCCTATCTTTCTCCTTTTAAAATCTGCTGACAGGGTATATTAAGGCAGCAACACTTCACTGCTCTTAAATAAATCTGTGACAATTTTTCATTCATTGTTTAAACTCCAGTATCCTACAGTCATGCAGAGAAATGTAAATCTCTTGCCAGTTCATTTAAGACAAGCTCTGGAAGGAAAAAAAAAAAATAATCCTTCACAAAAATAGTATTCCATAAGGATTCCAAACAGAAGGAAAAACAAAATAAAACAAGACAAAAATTATCCCCAAAAAATTTTGTATCCTGAGGCCCAGTTTTTCTAGAACATATATAAAGACATTTTTGCATCTCATGACTGGTGATTCAGGATCCCAATATTTCAATCTTATTTAAATAAAGGAACAATATACCAATCAAGGGTCTAAAATGCCACCCTGACCTTGACACGTGTGAGCAACATACAATCTGCCTTATGTATTTAAAGCATTTTCTTCTACCAGAGTTCATTATTCTCAATGAATATAACACTCCAACAGTCAGTGATAGGAAAACCACAGGGAATGAAATACTTTTAGGCATGTATAGAGCAATTGTGTCTAATATCCTCATCAGACTTTTGCACTGGAAGAGAACAGCTACCATATGGACCAATAAGGACCAACCTTCCAGCCACCCTCTGTTCAATGGAAAATAATTTCCAGTAGGAAAGGCCCCCTCAGGATATCAGAAGACTAAGCTGGCACTGTGTACATATGTCCAATTCAGCCATGCACAGAGAAATTATTCTGACAACTGGCATGACAAACCCAGGAAAACAAAACAATTAAGCTCTACAGTTGGGATCTCTCTCCGCGCTGAGCAGAGCTGCAGCGGTGTTGGCGGCTCAGCTTTTGGCCCCTCCAGCCCAGTGCCTCCTGCTTCCCCTTTTTACACACTTCCAGAAACTGCTCCTGTCCTCTCTGTCTCCTCTGGGGCACAGCAGTTTCTTCATGGGGAGCTCGTGTCAGGACTTGCCAGAAGATTGAAATGGTTTACATTTCTGTGCAAGATGTCCTGGGGAAAGCAGATAAGTACTGGAACGATACACGAGTAAAGGCGCATAAGCCAAAACTAGGGTACTGCTAAAGAGAAGGATGAATTGAAATAATCTCCTGATATTGTTTTCTGTCTTCCCTCATATTTGGAAAAAAAAAATTAAAAGAGAACATGAAGCCATTTTTTAAATTTTAAACAAAGACTGATTTGAATCTGCTGTTCCTGACCAAGATCTTTTATTAGTGGTTATTTCCCTAACTGGGGGTGATCTGGGTTTAAATCTCTCCTTTAGCCAAGGGAAAAAAAATCCCTTATCACCCAGATGTGTGTTTTCATTCTGTAGTGAGGTGCACACACTCCTTCCTCTGAATGGTGTTTCATCTGACACAGAATAATTACTATGCTTTTCATAAGCAACAGAGAGAGTCCTAGTTGTTAGTCCACTCATCCAGGAAGGAGAAGGTAGGTTATATTTATTATTCTCAAAACACAGAGTACTTAATTTTCTTTTTTTTTAATGGAGAGCAAATGATTGCTCAGTCTGCCATTTCCATTTATCTAGATACAGGATTATCCATGATATTCAACCACCAAGTGATGAAGAAGGAATACTTTTCAAGGGGATCCCCTAAAGATATTTCTCAGCCCTTTTTTATTTAGCTATACCTTATTTTCACAGCACAGCATAACTCATGCCACATACTCATTTAACTTTTATTTTCTTCAGGGAGCAACATATTATGATTTTTGAAACATTTTTATCCAGCTTGGATGAATATATTCAATAAATAGCATTCAACCCTTAAATAGATACACAACATCCTTCTGCCATTTTCTGCAAAATAAACCAGAATACATTTATCTGGATATAGTCTATTCATTATCCACAGGTAACAGCCTTACCCCTCCTACCTTCCCACTTCAAAGCATGGATTCAGTGATCCTGTTTCTCTCCACATCTTAATTTCCTCCCATTCAGGATCTCTCTCTACCCTTATTGTTATGCCAATTCCTGCATGTAGAGATGATGACAGAAACACCCAGGCTTTTCAAAACATATCAGCCCCTACTCTTTAGGCCTTTAGACATGGAGTCACTGAGCCATCTTCAAACTCCTAAATAGATCTCTTTCCTCCAAAATTCCGAGAGCAATCCTCAGAAGCCAGGTAAACAGAATAAACCTCCCAAAACAGCAAATGAAGTCAGCTCAATTAACATTGTTAACAGACAAGCATTAGTGATGGTAACAGCAGAAGTGGAAAGTATCTACAGCACAAAGTCAAACTGGTTTCACTATTATCAGTGCATTATTAGTAGTACCTGTAATGGCTGGCTCTTGCAAAAAGGCAGTAGGGGCCTTTATATTTGGGCAGGAGTAAAACAGTGTCTAGCAGTACACAAACGCTGTACAGCAATGATCTGGGAGTGATCATGGTGTTTGGGCAGGATAGGAGCAAACTGTTCAGAGACAGGAAAGTGACAGTGACACCAGCTATCCTGTTAATAAGAAACGGTACTTCTGAATTCTATCAATAGAATAGGGCCCAAATACAGTGTGAGTGTATCTATATCTGTAGGCATGTATGTGTGTTGAGATATATAGTGAGAGAGACAGACATGTATACATAGTGCACATATAGTATTTATAAAATTTTTTTTTCAGTTTAGGAAATGAAGCTAGAAATATGAACAAGGATTAAGTAGGATTAAGCAGTCTGAGTCAATGTCAGCCTGGTCTGACAGTGAGCAGTGTGCTCACAGGCCACATGAAGAGCCTATTCCAGTGTCCACGGTAGCTGTAGCACTATTTTGCATTTGGTTCTGTGTGCTGACTACACAGCCGTTGCCAGACAACCCTATGGCACAGCTGTCCCAAGATCAAACCCATGCTCTAGGGAAACAGCCCCTCCACTGAGAAGCTTTACAGAAAGTGGAAATCCTAAAGCATCTCCAGCTCCTGTGCATTCCCTTGTGACCTGGCACAGAGCAGCCTTCTCACAGCCCTGCAGCAACACCAGTGTGACAACCTCAGAGGATGCACCAGCAGCCTCATACTGACATAGGAATGGAAGCAGCAAGATAAAGACATCTTTTTGAAGGTGATGGCAGGACTTTGCTGGTCCTTTTTCTGTTGGTACTTATACCACAGGCCTACGTGGAACTACACAGATTTCCTTGAAAATAGGCTGAAATCGTACAACTATTTTCCCCTTCTGAAAATCAGTTTATTTTTTTTCACCACAAACTGGATAAGTGTCATACCAAGATGTGGCCTAGAAAATGAAGTCTGGGCTAAGAATGCATAGGAAAATGTGAAACGACAGGCTCATATTCAAAACCTTGTTTAAGATCATTTCAGAAGCCAGGGCTGAGCTCTGACTTGGCCATGGTACTGGGTCTGAGTATATTCTGATCCTCCTCTTCATGTCATATGAAAACTTAACAGCATTTAGTTCTTGCATGCTTCCCAAGATTGAAAACAAGAGTGACAAATTGAGCCCTAATGCCAGCAGATGTAACTCCATTTCTGCCAGTGAACTTTTAGTCATTTCTCCTACAGCTATGCTTGCCACAATGAAACTGTGGGAGCTGACTGCAAAACATCATTTTACTCAAATAATGCTTTTGATGGAAGTCTGAGAATAAGAGTCATCACTGTGGTGGAGGCATTAAGGAGGTCTCGGAGTTTGGGCTATTTACATAACTTTAGAACATTGGATTTGGCTAGAATCACAAGAAGTTTTATGATCAATATCAGTTTATGTTGAAACAGCCCTTTAAATGCTGCAGTTAGGAATATTCCTGTGACCTTACTCCATCATATAGTTCTTAGTTTTGTGCTTGTGCTGGACTCCATTCAATCCTATTAAATAGGTCTTATTGCAACAACTTTTTGTTTAACAACTACAATTAATGTAGTTGATGAAGAAGCTGATTTTTAACCGTTTTCCTTATCTTTGTACCAGTCAAGGAATGTGCTTAGGGAAAAAAACCCTAAAACAAAAGCCCACCGCTAACACACTGAAGGGTTTATCTGAAAGAGAAGGAAGCCCTAGGGAACCAATTTAATACTTTTACTTTATCTTCTCATCCTGATGTGTTCTGGAAAGCATTATGCTGTCACTAAAGTTTGACTAAGCAGAGTGCATGAGAGCATACACTGGCCAGAGGAATAATCCTCTTGCACAGATACGGCTGACATGTAAGCTAATCACAGTCAGCAGCCTTGTTAAAATACCATTGTGCTACTGCCATTTGATTTGAAAGCCTGCTTCTGACTGAAAGCAGACAAAACATCAGCAAAGCTATAGAATAATATTTTTCCCTATTAGCCAAGCGCTTTGATTGCAATGTTCATTTGATACCTGACCAAAATATTACCTTGCTACACTTGGGCTGTACTGAACAAATACTATTGCTACACTGAGCAAATACTTTTACTAACAAACCAAAGACATTAACAATTTTTCAGCAGTAAAAGGATGCTTCTAAAGTTTCAATGCAGTTTTTCTCTCACTTACAAGCATTCAAAGTATTTTACACAGACTTAAGAAACATCTCTTCTGTCATTCATTAAGAAATTGTCCTCTTGCTAGTCGAGTGCTTACTTTGTATCTTTTCTGCAATATAGTTCACTTTTTGTGATCATCTGGGGAAAAAAATTTACCTAATTTCTTACCATTGCAAGGATACACTGTAAAAGTGACACATTTGTTTTCATCTGTTTTCTTCCAGGTGCTTATTATGGTTTAAACTTTTGGTCTTCTACTATCATATGAAAAGGTTACTGAGTATATATGGTTATATGAATGTTTGAGGTTGGAGTGGATGTTCTGCATACCTTGAATGCAGTTTCTACTATATATTGCCTGTAGTAACAGGGAAATTTACTTAATAGCCCATGTTGCCAGCTGATCTTTCCCTTTCCCAGCACTATGCACCTATATGTAAAAACCAACAGCTTAGCATATAAGTTAAGAGTATACAATCTAAAAAATATTTCTAATACAAAGAAAAAGAAAAAAAAATTCAGAGAAGAAAACTCCAGAAAAATCTAAAAGAAAACCTACTTGAGAGAGAATGTTGAAGAACTTAGCAGTTTGAACACAGTATTGCTATAAAGTGGTTATATGGCTCCCAGTTCAGAGCTGGCTTATGCCAACCAGCTGACAGCATATTTTACAGCATGAAAAAAAACCAAGAAGATCAAATATTCACACTAAAACAAAATATGTCTTCTTTAGCTGGGTGAAAATATAATCATGACTTATAAATGTACTTGTTGAGATAACAGGAGAAGGGCATAAGACATATCTAAAAGAAAAAGGACAAGAATAGAACAAGAAAAAATGACCAGTAAAGAGGTGTTTTCTGACCATTAGAGCAGTCGTATATTGAAGCAATAACTAGACAGTGTGGACAAATATCTAAACTAATTTTCAGATACAGCCAATCAGTTTACAAAAGATATTATACGAACTACTTGTCTCTAAGAGCAAGAAACAGGGCTTGATGAATGCTGCAGTTCCCTTCCTCTCCTCGGTCCTATTCACTTCATCAAGCCTTCGTATTTTAGTTGGGTGTTATTTTCACAACAGTTCTGAGTCAGCCTTCCTGAAAATTTTGATTTATCCAGTCATCAGGACAGAAAGACTGGAAATGACTGCTGACCTGAAATTTATCCCTATAAGGAAAGAACTTCAGTTCCTGCTGGGAAACTCCTTGATCTTAAGATTCTCTCTTTGAATGTATTGCTTTCTTTTCATCCCCTTTCATCTTTCCATCTTAAACAGCTACATTTTATTGATCCATATTTCAAGCCTATCATCACTCATTCTCTCTGCTGCACTAACAAGATAATAAGTCCTAAGTTTCAAGTTGCCAACATAGCATATGCAGTACTTGCCTTTCAAAAAAATTACAAATTAGAGTGTAGGGATGATTAAAACATGAATGAAAGGCAGTGCATCTGTCAGAGCATCCTCTCTTACAGGTAACAACCTGTCTAACATCTCTTTAAGGAATGTAGCTAGTTTCGGGAGCTCTAAAGTCAAATACATTGACTTGAAAAGTACCTTTAGAGCAAACCGCAGAGCTCTGTACTTGGCAATTTAAATGACTGACCATTCAATTTATGAGCATTCTCAGCAATAAAATTCAGCCTGAACTTAATAATAGCACATTTTATGTGACAACGATGACAATTATAATCTATAGTTACTGCAGTCATCCTTTGGTCTGGGGAAAGATGACACTATTAATTACACACACTTGCCATTTGTCAGACTTAACTTGGCAGGCGATTGAGCTCTGAACCATCTTCAGCTTGACTTCTACATTTTCCATTTTCTAATCCACTGGAACGAAGATAATTAGAACAGAGAAAAATGAGAGGCTCTCTTTTTCCTGACTTGTTTAAAGATGTACCAAACTTCTACCACATTAGTGGCATATTCAGTAACACCACAGTCACCTTAAGGCTGTGCCACTTCAGTTAAGAAGCTATAGAAACCATGCTCCAGAGGCACTGCATTTCTTATTCATTTTAATTTGCATTGGATGAGATGCAACATGGAAAGGCTCTCAGCCCATATGTAACTTTCACATAATTCTAGCATTTCTTACTATTTGCATCTGGAATTTTATTTTCCATGCTTGTTGACATTTCTAGCCTTCTGGGGGAATTAAAATAGATTGACTATCTTTAAAATATTGCAAAAAATGGATCTCTCTAAATTTTTTGTCAATTGAAAAGCAAATCATCGATTCCAAATTAGGAAATTAATCTCTATTTAGGGTAATATCTAAGTATTTGCTTGTTCTGTACCTAAGGATGAAATTTCATATAAGAATTCAAGGTAAAATTCTACAACAGAGACAAATTAAAGTATATGCACTAAAGTTTTCTTGAGCTGGCTGATTTGTCTAAATAATCCTCCCAGTTTCCCCAGTACATACTTATCTGTGGAAAAGAAGAAAAAAAAAAAAACAAAATAACCCCAAAACCTCCACCCCCCAAAAAAACCCAGAAACAAAACAAAACAAAACAAAACAGAAAAAAAAGCCCCAAACCAACCAACCAACAAACATCTAACAGACAGACACTGATTGTTTTCCCCAGCCAATCCAATTCTTCCCCAGTAGGCACTTAAAAGGAAGAATTTCAAAGCATTAGACTCAAGTAAAAAAAATTTAGTGGTTTTGGGCTCACAAGAAATGGTTAAAACAGAAAGGAGAAGGAAGTAAAGCATTTTAAAGTTGAAAGACTCTTTAAAAATGGTTGTTTTTTGTCTTTCTCTTACAAAGCTCCTCCAATGCTCATCGCTACAGCAATAAGCAGGCAGAAAATCTGCTCCTGGGGCCACAATGCCTCAGCTTTTGGGCTCCCCTGAAGCGTGGACCAGGTTCACCACACTTCCTTCTCCCTGTCTACTGCACTAGCACTGATGTTAACCTGGCCTCACAGAAAGCAGCTTCAGAGGGAATAATCCTAGCAGAACACCTTGTTCTCAGACAGATTTGTTGCATGAGGAAGTTCTTTGGCAGATATCTCCTAACAAGGTCACAAGAGAAGAAATGCATCAAAAGAGAGTAAAAGATGACCTGAGACTTCTCTAGGCTCCTGTGGAAACAAAGGAAGTTTGGAGTGTTTCATAGGTAAAACAAACACTTTTACTCTTCCCAGTAGTATTCAGCCACATGAAATACAGCCACATGGTAAAGTTTTGCAAAATCTTGCAAGTGCTTGCTCTTCAGCTCTGTTGACTGTTCTGTCTGCAGACAATTCAAACGTCAGTACTAGAGAGTTTGCCTGGCCATCATCTCAGCTTCTAATATTGATGTCTCACAATTTCTTATGTACCTACTTTAAAAAAAAATCCAATTTTAGAGATGATATAGTTTTCAGAGCTATTCTCTGTACTTAAAGATGAAAACATGGCTTGAACTAGTGACATTTAAAGAAATATCGTTTATGCTGAATAGGCTGTTTTAAGTTCATACATCAGTTTCAAGCATTCAATCATGAGCACTATTTATTGTGGATTGCATCTTATTTCTGGATTTGAAAGTATAGGACTGCCATACTGGATGCTATTTAGAAATAATTCAAGGCCTTAATATTTGATCTATGCTGTATGTCTTAAAATAATATTAAGTAAGTGTGTCAGGGGAATTGTTGTGGGGCTATAAACCAAAGAGTAATCATTAAAACTGAATAAATCCAATACTTGAGGCAGAACACTTTCAGAGTAGTCAGATCCATAATCTCAAATACTACTAAATATCCATTCTCAAATATCTACACTTTATAATCAGACTGCTTGGTAGAGCATTTTTAGAGTACTTAACAACATTTGTGGCTGTAAATCAAGTACACCAGAAATATTTCCTCCTATTTAATTTAAATCCCCGATTACAAATCCTGCAGTCTTCTATTTGAGACTGTTCCTCTCAGCTTTGGCCATGAACTACCATTGCTCCACAGAGACACACAAAAAAGGCACACCCACACAAACCTGTGCATATAATACCACACAAAAATTCCTAGTAGGACAGACTGGGCAAGCAAAATTGCTGAAACATGTCTTTTGCTGCACAGCCAAGGAAAATTGTAAAGCCCCAAAGTTATCAGCTCAGTTCCTATCCACGTCCTAGTTAACAATCCCTCAGCATCCTCTGCAAGCAATACTTCCAAGGAGATTTTGTAAAGGTATTAATAGTTCTGGAAAAGACCTTGTTAAAGTTATGCCAAAAAGCAAAATGGATCTATGTGGAGATTTTCTATCTCAGAGTGTACTTATACTTTCAGTAGCATGCTTTTGAGGGGATAAAAAAAGTAAGATGCATTAATATAGATAAACATATACAGGCAAACAGACACAGACACAAACACATCTTGTTCATTTTTACTGTGGCACTAATAGTAATCAGCAATAAAAATTACCAAGGATTTAGAGTGAAGCTTTACTGCAGTTTGTACAAGTTCCAGTGTTGCTTTATTATCAGCAGAAACTTCCTTTCAAGCTAGCAAAAGTTATGCCTTATTGAAGAAGCAATATTTCAAAGTTTTGTGGTTTGCATTTCTCAGAAAAGTGATCTATTCAGCTGCCAGCTGGATTGAGGTTTTCAGGCACAAGCAGCTGTCCAGGCTCTGTGGCTGCCCTGTGCTGCAGCTGCATGTGGACAACCCCTGTCCCTTGGGCTGAGGCTGTCAGACCACCTCTGGCTGCTTAGATCTCAGTGAGACACTCTCAGGCTTCCCTTTCCCTGACACAGGACATTGTATAATGAGGGAGTTTACATTCCTGTGTAATCTTTAAAAATAGCAACTTTGCCCACATTACATGGATGGAGAGGGGCTTTCAGGAGCTTCAGGTGTTTAGATTGCTATGCAGAGAAATATCCCAGTGTCTGTCTACTTGCAGTTTCAATCCTGTCCATTCGTGGCTCAGCAAAATCTGAAAGTTTACTTTCAGATGCTTTGACTTTCTCTTGCTCCTTCATGTTCCTATTTTCATAGGAATAAATTGCAGCTATTCACTCTTGTCCTAAAGCCAATTGCACAAGAGATGGGAGCTCACATAGGCACAAGGAGGACTCTTCCTGCCAGCTGCAGCCTTGTACACCCAAGCAATGTCCTTGTGTGTACACACTGCATCTACAGACCCCTGCAGCCACAGGCATGCCTGAGCTGTATCTTCTATATGTGGGATATCCTGATCTCTTTTATTTTATCCTTCCAAGCTAAGTATTTTCTGCTGCTCTTTGGGAGAGTGAAAAAACTTTTTCTTATCTTTCTGCTCAGCAAGTGTTCAGTCAGTACCAGTTCCCTTTTTAAAAAAATCTGTCAAGTCCAGCACTGCTGGATTTGTTTCACAGCCCTTAATCTGCATTTAGCAGTCTTTGCAATGATATTGGCATTCTCTACCAGACATTCTGCTGAGTAGATTTGGAACTTGACACATGTTGAAATCTAGAACCTAATACAAACATTTTGAGCAACATCAAATAAGATCTGTTTCTAGGTTCAGCAAATACAAATTTAATACAGATCATATTCTGTTTTAAATAGAATGTGCAATCTCAGAGAAAACTAAGTCAACATCTAAATGTACTCTTTGCAAGCATGTATATTTGTCTCCCTACCTCCTCTGACATCCAGATTTATTCAATATCTCATTTACATTTGTTTATATGCCCAGGTGACCTTTAGGTACTCTATTAAGCAAACCAAGGATTTTCTATTTATTAGACTCATTATTGGCTCATTGTTCAGTAAATAAACAGGCCCACTTTTTCTTACAGGTTTCCATACAAGTTCATGTAATGCTTGAACAACAGTTAGGTCTTCTCTGTGAGCCTTCAGCTGTAGTGGTTCTTGTTTTATATAGTTATGTTTCTTATCTCAAAAATCTACAATATTTTCAGATATAACATTTACCCAAGCATTATCTCCCCATTAATATTTCACAGCAGTTGCACTAGTCTCCTCTGAAGTGTTACATTTTCCTCTATCAACTTCTGTATTTTGCCTCTATATAGAATTGTTCTTCACTCCTTTCTGTATTTCCTTTCTGGTAAACATGCACCAGACACTGCCAATGTGCTTGTTGGTTGTGTTAATTTTGCTGGTTCTGTTTGCATGCTCCTGCAAAACACTAATCTATCTTGCAGTTGGTTTCATATTTTCCAGTTATGGATATATGTTGGTGTCCATGTACCTTTCCTGTTTCATGCTGTTGTTATAACTTTACAACTTCACAACTTCACAGACACTTGCTCATTAGTGTTTCTCTGATATATTTAGCTGACAAGAACCCTAATCCTAACTCATGTTTCCAATGTCTACTATATTTACCTTTTACTTTCTAGCCTTTTATAGTGTTTTTAATATTTCCATTAGTCCAGTTTTGATATATTGGTTTAGATCTTTGATTTCAATCAAAATCAAATCTCAATAATGAAATCTGTCAAAGTAGCATGGTCTCATGCCTGATTTTCTAAGTTAATGTCAGTCAAGAACCTTCAAAAGAATTTTCCTTCCTTTTGCTGTTTTATTTGGAACCTATGTTTCAATTACTTTGCTTTACTTGAAAAGACAGTATTCACTCTAATTCATCCTGGATTATATGCAGACAGTTTAAGATCTGTAGCCTTATCCAGAAATAGCAGGGAAATGCTAACTTTTCTAAATCTTCTTTCTCAAAGAGTACATCTACCTGCATCTAAATTGCACATTCTTACTTTACTCTTTTCCAAGACTCTACTAGAGCATTTCAGCCGAATGTGATTTTATTTGAAGTTTTTCTAAGGTCCCACATCTCTTTTAGTTTGCTTTCTCTCACTTCTGGGCTTTGTATTGGATATTTACTCTTTTCCAAGTATCACCTCTGGTGCTATGCAGTATTTACGATTTTTAAGGAGCCTTTAGCTTGACATACAGCGTAAAAAGCTATATACAACTGTCTGCCACATGCCACTGATTTCAGCAGGCTGCTTGAGCAACCCTGACACACGCCACCACAGCCTGTTCAGCTCTTAAAAGGCAGTGACACATTCCCTTGCACTGACAGCCTAAAGTTATCCTCTTCAGGATGTGACAGTTACTCAGAAAACTTGCTGAAGTCAACAAGGCACAATTGAAGCACACACTGAAGCTGCTGGGAAACTGTCTGAGCATGAACACTCCCCAAAATGGGTTTTGGAGAGAATAGTTGATCAATGTAGGAAGCCAAGGCTAAGAGAATTCTGACTTTGTTGTTAGCGACATTAAAAACAAATCCCCAAGTTACTTTCTTCCCTGCTTCCACCCCTCAGCTTTGAATTGAAATGCTAAGGAAGAAAAAATAACATCTACACCTTCTCAAGTTGCTGCATTCTTGGGAGCACTATTGAGAAGAAGTGACAAACAAAAGAGGTAAACTTTGCCATATAAGGCTTTTAATTTCTATTTTACCTTTGCATCTATAGTGGTTTATATTGTTACTTGAAAAGACATAGATATAAATTTGCCTAATTAGGCAATTATTACAGGTCTGTGATCATTTTCTTTATAAAAGAAAGTGACAATGGAAAAATGACAAAGTGACAAAATGGAACAACAAATAC
Source organism: Promerops cafer (assembly GCA_013398275.1). NCBI lineage: Eukaryota > Metazoa > Chordata > Aves > Passeriformes > Nectariniidae > Promerops > Promerops cafer. Next base: position 156,899 of record VZSE01005023.1, on the reverse strand, counting down.
TTTCACTAAAAAATTGTCTTTCCAAGTTCTCTTGCAGAAATAAAAAATACACACACACACACACACAAAAAAAAATATTTCATCCCAGGGAAAGCCTTGAGATGAATAATCCAATTAATTTTTCATTACTTTTTATTTTCAATTTGTAGAGAAGGAGTAGAGAAGTGAAGAGAGTTGAACATTTAAGATGCAACTGTTCTTTTTTCATACACTCCCTACATACATAGAATTGACTTCAAATTCTGGGGTTCTATGCTGCAGCTTGTCTTGGACAAGCTCTGAACCAACTCCACAATTTCATAAGCACTGAAGCCAAACTTGGAGTTCTGCAGTTAATACATCTTGTTCCACAACTGTGCTGGCCTCAGCCATTTTCATGCCTTTTACCATCTTCATTTAAAGAAGCATTGTCCAAAAGAGGTTCCCAGAGTTCATGGCTTTTGTCTTCGTGGTTAAAGAACGTTTAAAGGGAATCAGATGCCTAAATATTCTTTCATACTGTAGTAGTCTCCAACCAAACATAATTTTAGATCTCTGAATGTTAATATTTATTTATTTGTAACTTTGTATTGTCCAGCAACTTGTCATATATTTACTTACAACTATAAAGCAGCATATTTATTTTAAAATGTCAATAAGGACTTCATTCAAAAACAACCAAATTCAAAGGAAATATTCCTTTTTCTCTCAGAAAAGATTTAGATTAGATACTGATCTATGTTATTAGGTTTCACCCCACCATTACATTCACTTACAACAGCAAAAACATTGACAGTGAGTACGACACAGGGAAGATGCAATAGCTCACTGTTGCCAGAAGGGATTGTCCTGTAATTTTTAGCCAGGGCCCAAGAGAGCACAAGGCTTAGACAATAAAAGGATCCTTGGTGATACAGGCATGGGACAATTCTGGATGACCTGGAGCAGTGAACACAAAGTACAATTGCTGTTTGATGGTCCATATGGGAATGGCATCTTGGAGGTGGGGCAGAACCTGCTGCAGTATGCAACCATGTCCAACACATGTGAAACCTCCAATACATGGTGGAACAGAGAAGGCACAACAGGAAGGTGCCATCACAGCCTGACAAGCCCAGGGATGATGGAAGAAAAGAAGGGAGGATCACTCCCATTCTGGGTTTTCCTGTTGAGGATGCAAAGCCTGATTTGCACCTCTGCCCTCCCACAACAATCCTCCTTCCTCATTTACAGCCCCCACAATTTTTTCTGTTGCAGCAACTGAACATAGAGTGCTTTCTTTTCCTGTACAGCTGGATCAAATGGAATTGTAAACAAAAACATGTGCCTGTCTTTTCTGCTCCAGCCTTGTCATGTAGAAAGGTGACTGCCACCTCAGCAATGAGCCAGGCTAAACTCAGATATGGCAACTTCCTACTTCCCACCCATTTCCCTCCCTGCCCTCTCCTGTCCTCGCTTCTCCCCAGCGCTTTGCTCCCCCAGCTGTGTCAGCCCTGGCCTTAGTTTGTCTCCCTTGGCAGTGGGTTTCAGCTCACCATCTCAGCAAAACAAGGACCAGCCTAACAAACTGAATCAGCTCACCGAGGGCCAGGTGCATGCCTGCAGCAGCACAAGGAGGAGGAATACCTTCCTAAGCAGGGAAGGGAGGAAGTGACAAGGTGAGGAAGAGCAGGATCACAACTTTCTCTTGCAAACAGCTGTTAGGTCAGCTCAGCCCTTTTCAGTCATTCCACTATTCTCAGCACTGAATCCTCCTGACAGCTTCCCAGCACTAAACATATCATTCCTTGCCACTTTGTTGAAACAATAAGTATTTAGGAAATCTGATATACAATAAAACGCCTATATTTGCAACAGCAAACTTTCTGATATACAGAAAAGAAGAATATTTTTCACCAAGCTTTTACACTAATTACAATTAAAATTTCAATTAGAAAGCTTTGAAAAATTATTTAAGAGATGACACAAAAAATAAGCATAAAATACTTCAAAGTTGTACTTAAGGGGTTTTTCCAAAACAATATATAACTGTTAGAATTGCTCCTATTATATCTCAAACTACAAGCTATTTCAGCTGTATCTTAATAAGTGTCACATTGTAGCACCCATAGCATTCAAAGCAGTTTTTTAAAGGTTTTTGTAACAACTACCCAATTTACTGCTTATATTTTGATATCTATATGGTCACAAGCCTTGATCATTTGCCTTGACCAAGGCAAATGCTAAGGTTTATCCCCACCTTCCCTTTGCAGTCAATGGGACTAAATTGCCATTGACTCCTAAGGGAACTGTTTTAAAACATACACATATGCACAGGCAATATTACTACCATTATAAAATACTAGGCAAAGTACACTTGGCCTCATGAAACGCTTCTAAGGCAGATATTAACTACATCTACAGTGCTCAGTTTCTCTAGAGAAACTCTCCATTTACTTGAGAACTGTAATCAAGTTGTCTATTTCACAGGCTTCACTCTGAGATGCTTTTGCAGAAAAACATTAATTTTGATTTTTTTTTTTAATTGGGGCAGGTTTGCTTCAATGTCTGTGAACTGCACTAGATATTTTTTGCTCCTTATAGAATGGTGGTGATAAATACATTTACTGTCGTAATACATAAAAATAATTATTTTGCATTATTGTACATGCCAACAGCTACTGCACTTAATGACCAAGTATTTCCCTTTTCATTCACTGATTACAACAGTAGTTTGAGAAAGGCACTTGTGGTCTAGTACAGATGGATATTACCAAAGGAATAAAAAATTATTTAAAAGAGACATTTCAATTAATCAGATTACATAGAAATGTTTTAATAGGTTGTCTCTGTAAAAAAGTAGGTCTAGAAATCCAGTTTTAAATATATGAGTTCTCTAAGGCTAGAGATCTATCTGCCTCTACACATTATCCACTACCATTAAGAAATGCCCAGTCTGTTACATGGAGGAGAATATATTCTATTGGGTAATATCTATTGCAGCTTAATCCAATTAATCTTAGTTGGTGATTTAGGTCCTAGCTGTGTCTTAAGCATGTGTCTTTTCTGAGGCAGACATGTTAATATAGGACCTAGAGACATTATAATAGAATTGTGCTATTTGTAAGGGAAAACTAAAAGTTGGTCTCTTGCCCTGAACAGACAGGCACATGTGAGCTGTTTTCAGGCTGGTATTTGCTAGGATTTTGAAAAAACATAGGGAATAAAATGAGTTATTGCATTGGAATAGTAAATGCATAGTTGAAAGCAGCTGTAACCTCAAGGAGCACAGACCTGCCTAAAGTGAGAATGTTTGAAAGAAAGCATCTCTAACAAGAGGTTCCAGCAACATTCCACTACTAAAGGGGCAGAGACATCTGGATGACACTCTTGGTTTTAGTTAGCCTTGTAAGGAGCAGGGGTTGGGCTAGATGATCCCTATGGGTCTCTTGCAACTATGATTCTGTACATCATAAATGTTCAACAGCAGAATAAATTAGGGAGCTAATTATTCCTTCTTGGACAAACTGCCACCATGTCAGCTGGTGCGTGGCCATCATGCCAAGACACTTCTTCCCACAAACCTGAAAGCAGAGTTATGCTGAGTCAGGAGATGAGACACTGGAGGAAATATGGAGCCAGACTTAGGTGCTTCTCCAGTAGGAAAGGGTTCATCCACAACTTGGAACCCTTCTGTGGGTCAGGTAGTATTTATCTGGATTTTAATTTTTAGACTTCAACACAATAACATGGAGGATATAGATGCCCATTATCTAAGCTTATTACATTATCATGTGTTTGGAAGAATCTTCTAAAATGAAGGATTCAACTGAGAGACATTTAACTCTGTTTTGGAAACCCAAGAAATTGATTTATACTGCAGGACCGTATGGCCATTAGCTAGCAAAAACAAGGAGTCTCACAAATTACTTATCTTCTGTATTGAGAAGTCACCTCAACAGATTGTCCCAGTTGTAACTCCCTATGCCAATTGCAAAACAATTTAAAGATCTTATGTGTGCTGGGATACCTTAAGTAAATTCCTTTCTGCCACCACTTGGAAGTGATTTCTTTTTTAAATGAGCAAAAAAAGAGACAAAGCTGTTGGCTCTAGGAATTAAATCGCCTTCATGGAGAATTGAACATACTGCATGAAGCTGATTAAAATATAAAAATGCAGGGCGGAAAGCTGTTTTGTGTCTAAAAGAACATGAAGTTTTGGAAGCCTTTATTTCTTTGTAATCCTAGCTGGAATGTGTGTGATGGATCAGATTTTGTAGTCTGATAATAGCTAGATCAATTCAATTTTGCTCTCTGGCTAATAGTTCTATGGGGTATTCACTAGATGTATACATAAAACTTGTTTTTCTTGAATGTGTATATTGTGAATGAAAGCCTGAAAGCTGCAGCTTTTTAACTTTTGAGTGATTGATATATGTATTTTATCCACATTGTTGCCAGAAGACAAAATTATGACAGATTTTTCTGCAATTTGCAAAGAGGATGTAGTCTGCAAAAAGTTCCTTCAACATTCATATTTAAAGGTATTTGAAGTTGCCTGCAAATTTAGGGTGCTGGTAGGAGGGCATGTGGGAGGAATGTCATTCTAGATTTGAAAAGCTTAATCCTAGTCTTTGGACTCTTACTGCTGCAAGTAAGAAATGTTTAGAAGTTCAGTCTGTTCTTTAGGCTCTCATTAATGAGACATTTGGTTAAATGTTTTCCTTTCACTTGAAATAGAAATTCCGAGCTACAAAATGCACCCTATCCCCTGCCTCCTCTCTCCCTCTCCCTCTCCAAGAAGTTATTTAGTTTAGTAAATGGATGCTAAACTGGAATGTTCAGTAATTTCCATTCTCTTCGGATTAAGAATTCTTCGGTCTGGGCTGAGATATCATATTCACAGATGCCTTAGCACAGATTAGAGATGAAATAAAAATAGCTGGGAGAGCAGAAAACTCTCTTTGTGAATGGGGAATTACATTCTGCTGCATACCCCAATGTAACAACTGGTTATACAGGAAGAGTCCCTTAACATATATTAAAATAAATAGTCGATCCATAATACATTCAGAAGAGGGAACAATTTGTTTTTATCTATTTCAATACAGCACAAACAATTTCACATACAACCTTTGAGACTGTGAACTCAAAGAGAATTTCTAGAATATAGCCCTTCAAGTTTCCTCAGCATTGTGTTTTAGCAAGAAGACTGCTGTAGATAAAGAAGGTGTTTTCTTCTTTTCAAAGAATCAGACAAAGAAAAGCAGAGCTTGGACTATTCCCCACTACCACTTTTTTTTTTCTATTTTGGGGAAAGACACCATTTGGGTTGTCTGAACCCCTGTGAACATCACAACCAACCTGGCTGTTGAGCAACTATCTTAGATTAGGATAAATTGAACCCTTAACCCCTATACAAACCCAAGAGTTTCTGCTCCCACTGAACTCATCAGGAAGGCAAAACAGCACTGAGCACATTTTCTTCCTGGGAGGTATTGTGGTCCTGGTTTCCCTGTGAGCAGAATGACACTAAAAGGCTATAGAAAGAAGCTGCAGACCTGAGGACAAGGAAAGGAGCCAACAACAGAGGCACAGCATAGCCAGGAAGTCCTGAGAATTGGGACAGGTTTTGCTGGGGCTTCATTTCCAGTGCCTTCAACCCTGCGGGCTCTGCCTGCCACGAGAAGGGAGGATCTCGAGCAATTAAAGGCAGCAACGTGCCCTGTGAATCTTGCCAGATGTTCTGCTATGTCCTGTCCATCCAAAAGAGAGTTGTGCCAGATGGTGAGTGATCCTTTCACAGCCCTGCTGAATATGTTATGTCTTGTACAGTAACCCTGCACAGGTTGTTGTGAAAGTATCACTTATGGTGGATAACCTTTTCAAAAGCCCACTGGATTTTAGCTCCTGACACCCTTGTACCTCTGTGGTTTCTGTAACACCACAACAAAACATTACTTGGAACACATAGTTTTCAGCAGGATTCAATCTACTGTATTGAGCACCATACAGTGCTCACAGCAGCTTGCAGTATAGGGCTAATGCACAAGTTATTCAATTTTTTTCACTTTAAAAAAACATTATATCTTCAGTGGTCAGAAGACTAACAGGACTCAGCTTCCCTGTTAAGTCCAGGGACCTTTCATTCATATAAAATATATTAACAGGGTTCAAATGCTCAGTTTCCTCAAAATAAAACAATATATCTATAAAAATCATACTTTTAAGAGAGGATTTTGCTCCTTCAAGGGGCAGCAAACACCATTTCAAAAATATAATGATTCTGGGAGTTATCCTGGCACTATAAATAACTAGACAGATTTTCTTTCTTACTTTGGGGAGAAGGAGCTTAAAAGAGCTAAGCACTCACAGTAATACAGAAGTAATAAATAATGCCTTATTTTTAGCCACAGTCTGTAACATTTAAAAATCAGCATTTTTCAGTATATTAAAAATTACTCCTCTTTTAGGCATTTGTGTGGGAGTAAAGGGAAGTGGTCTTTCATCTGCAACATTTATCTGCTAAGTGCTGACTTTTTAGCATCAACCAATGGAACCACCTCTAGCATGGTCTGAACTTCACTCCTCCAACCTTGGAAGTACAGCAAACCATATGTTACTTCTTGGGAAGTGCTGATGTGTATGCACATTTGTATGTGTCTCTGTGTGACAGAGAGTAGGTGCAGGTGCATGTGCATATGCATGTCTGTATTTATACATCACTAACTTTTTTACTCTGTAACTTTGCTTTTCTCTAGATAACTAATCCTCGCCCAATTAAGGCAAAAAAAAAGTTCTTATTGGTAAAATGTATGCATTTATTTCTAAGCTTTCAATGTTAAATTGCTTGACTGGCTACTCTGCCCAGGGCATGCAGCATGGTGAGCACCCTGGCTGATAAACATTAAACTGGGTTTTTTGGGACCCTCTCCAATGCCCCCATATAGGGGTGGCTGTTCTTCAATGTTCCATTCTCCACATCTGGCAATGTACTGTCCCCACCACCACATAGTGTGACCCTTGACAACACTCTCATGTTCCAAGGTCCTCAGGCACAGCTTCCCTATTCAAAATTCTCACAGAGCAGGTGTAAGGAGTTAAAGAGCACTATTGCAGAGCCCAGTTGCCCAGTTGTCTCAAACACTGCCAAGGTCACAGAAGGAACTTGCCATAAGATAAGTTACCACAGCAGGAACTTGAGGTAAGCAGAGAAGGGGGGAATTTGCAACAGGAGGGCAACAATTCCAGGCCTGGCAAAGGCAAGCTCTGCTTAGCACATCCTTATTAACTCATCCGAACAAAATCTCCCACCATGATAAGCTGTGTGAAAGGAAGCAACTGCTCAAACACATACACTGGTCAAACAAAGACCACCCCAAGTAATCTGCGGTCACGTCTGCGACTGCCAGCAACCCTAAAGCACCTCCAGACTGATTTCTGGGGCCTTCCACTAAAGGACTGCACATGATCCACAGTCTTGCCCCAGACAGTGTAAAATTCCCCCCCAGAGGTTGTATCTGGGCATTCCCCCCTGAACCTGAACCCATTGAAATCTTTGTTTTGTGGGCTTCCCCCACCCCCAAGGGATCAAGACTGTGACATCATCACTTGACAAACAGGCATCAAAACTGCAACAATCTAGTCTCCTTATTGCATCCGTGGGTGGTGATATCTTGCTTCTCCACTATCTACACTCATCCTTTCTTTCTCTTTCTTCCCTTTCCTTATATCTTATTCTTAAGTGATCTTTATACTTTCATGTTGCTAAATTACTATAGATTATAATAATCAAATTGGTTACATACCACCTTTCCATTGCAGCAAAATAGTTTTAAAATAAACCTTCTGTTTACATTATATATTTATAAACACTGGTCATTCAGTGTCATTTCACTCTAATCCACCCCAAGAGATTTATTAACAAGAACCTCTGTTACTTTGCCTTCAGGGGCAGGTTGTAACAATAGGGAAGACATACATTTCCAGTACTGTGCTTCTTGCCAAAAATAGAAGAACATTCTGGAATAGCTTGTCCTAGGAGAAAACTCTCTCTCTTTACAGGCTGAGTATAGAGTGGCCAGTGAATACACCAGGATGTCTCAATTCATCAGCTGGGTGAGAAGAGAGCTTACTTGGTCTAGAAGGTTATATGCAGCTGTGCTACTGACAGATGTCAAAGAACCAATGAAATCTGAGATCAGTGAGGCTGAGCAGAAACGGCTGGAGAGAGAAAGAGAAAAAAGTACCTGGTCCCACAGTTAATGCAGCAATGGGCTTTCAACAATGAGAAAAGAAATATTATATTGAGGCAGACTATTGATCTATGCAAACCAGTATTACCTCTCACACTTTCAGAGTTTCCCCCAAAGGCTGGCCAGCCTCTGCAGTCCAATGCTCCTCCTAGTATGCATAATTGCTGGACTAGGGATGTTAAAGAGCACGTCCCTAATGTTTACTTTTAGTATCTGCCTAAGGATCTGTTGTCCATGAATTTGTCTAATTCTTTTTTTGCAGGAATCTTGGAGATCTGCTGATACTTCTCTACCTCCACAGTCTCCTGTAAACAGCACAATGTCTAGTTGGAGCCCAGACACCAGCTATGTACACCAGGGATCAGCTAGCACCAATATTGTTGAATATATTTATTAGTGATCTGGATAGTGCAGTCTCAGCAGTTTTGCAGAGGATAAAGCTGGGAGGAGTGGTCAATACACCAGATGGCTGTGCTGCCATTTAGAGGCACCTTGACAGGCAGAAAATGCAAACTTCTGTGCCTGGATAAAAATGCATCAGTATATGTTGGGGGCCACTCAGCTGGAAACATCTTGTCAGAAAAAGACCTGGGGATCCTGGTAACACTAAGCTGAACAGGAGCCAGAACTGTGCCCTTGCAGCAACAGCTTCCTGGGCTGCATTAAGAATAACATTGCCAGCAGGTTAAAAGTGGTTGTTCTTCTCCTCTGCTCAGCACTGGTGAGACACACCTGGAGTGTTGTGTCCGGTCTTGGACTACCTGTGCAAGAGGGATATGGAACAAGGGCAGCCAAGGGTCATGCAGATGACTGGGACTGGAGCACCTGTCATACAAGGAGAGGCTGATGGACCTGTGCCTACTCAGCCTATTGAAGAGAAGGCTTTTGGCAGGGCAGATCTTCACCACCTCACAATGCTAAGCAAAGATGGTGCAGCAAGACTCTTCTCAGTGGTTCCCAGTGACAGGGCAAGAGGCAATGGGCACAAACTGAAACAAAAGAAATTACATTTAAGTGTAAGAAAAAAGGATTTTAGTATGAGGGTGATCAAGCACCGGCATACGTTGCCCAGAGAATTTGTAGACTCCGTGGAGATAATCAACCCATATGGACACAGCCCTGAGCATCTGGCTCTAGCTGACCCTGCTCTGAGCCAGGAGGTTAGCCTAGATGATCTCTAGAGGTCCCTTCCAACCTCAGCAGTTTGCTGAGATACTATTCTGTGAAGTCTGCAAACCACGTTTGGAGAAGTGCTTTCTTTATTTGTTACTGATCTACACATTTTGTTGAGTCCAGCCTAAATATGATCATGTGAAATTTGGTGAAAAACGGTTCTGTATTCCCTATATTCATTCCCTTCATGGAAACTCCTAGGTTTTTCTCTGCATAAACCATTGTCCCACCATCTTAATTTAATTTGCCCTTCTCTGTAGCTTCTCTAACTCTACCATGTCCTTCTTGAGATACAGAGACTAGAACTGCACACAGCACTGAAGATGGGAGTGCACTAAGGTTTTATATCATGGCAAAATGCTGATGTCTGTCTTGTTCTAAATACCATTTCTGCTGATGTCCAATATTTTGTTGGCTTGTTTAGCTGCTGCTGCAAATTGAGACAATGATTTCAGAGATCTGTCAATGATGATTCCAAAGTCTCTTTCCTGAACTGTAGCTGCAAAAACCAGCTGTAATTCTCCATCTGCCCATTCTACTGGGGATACAACAGTAAAGACACAGAAGCTGAGGGATGAATGGAAAGAAAAAGTAGGTCTGGTTGAACGTGTCACAGTTTTCTGCACTTCTTGCCTGCTAGCACACATCTGTCTGTGCTGGGACCTATGCCTACCGCTGCCAGAACACAGTGATGGAGGAAAACCTCTGTGAGCAAGTCATAATCTTCAGCACCATCTCCCAAATCCTCTGCCTTCTTTGCTTGAAGTTCACTTGCAGCTGCCCCTGTGAAACAGCACTACCAAGGAAGGGAACCTGATTTCTTTATGTTCTCTCACCTCTATTCACTTGGTGGTAACACAGCCTGCCCCTCTGTTTTATTATTCTTGGAGCTGCAGTTTAACCTCTTATGATAATTATTAAGGCAAATCTTCACCAGAGCTTGCAAAAGGCAATTGCATTATTAGATTTCCATTAGTGCCAAGGAAAGTATCTTAATTTAGCATCTGTCTGTTACTGAGACTACTACTTGACAGCAGGGCTGACATAAATATTTATTGAACTTGCAAGGGAAAAACATCTACCAAGTAGGATGGAGCATTCAAATTGGTGGAAAACTAACAGCTGTTTCACTAACCTGCCTCTCCTATTGGCTACATTACAGGGGGTATATGTTCAGAAATGAGTATGCTAAAATGATTGCCACAGGTGCCATAAGTTGAAACCACAGCTAACAAAAAACAATATTGTACTCAAGGTCCAGCCATGCTTTACAGGGATTCTTATCTAACTACCTTGAAAATGGCTAAATTACATGGTGCAGGCAACTTCAACTTTTGCACTTTATGTAATCGCTGTATTTGCTACTCCTGCTACCCAATCTTTTCTAAATTTTAAACTTGTGCAGTCAAAAGGCAAAATAAACACTAGACAGGCCATCTTTAAAGTGAGAGAAGTGCTGAATGGGCTAGCATCCAAAGAACTAAGATTATAGGAATCTGTACAGCAGGAAAAAATATATGAGCAGAGTTGGACTTTTTCCAGTGAAAGAAAAGCATCCATTAAATCCTCCACGGTGCTTCAGGGTAATATCCACAACAAGTCTCATCTCCCCTTTCCCTGGGCAGTCATTTAATATAGGAATATTCCAAAAGTGCATCTTCATTAGTTGTTTTGGTCCCTACCAGTGTAGTCTTCATAGCAAAATGTCTGTATACCTGATTGAAGGGACAAAACCCTTCCTTATAGAATGCAACGCTTATGGCATCTCATAAACTGATATCAGTAGGGTCCCCTCCCTGCTAAACTGAATTGTTTTCAGCCTAGAGAATACCCCTTGGGGTTCACAGGCATTAACCTTCTGGATATCTATTATATCTAATCTGAAAAATCACATACACTAGAGCAATCCACCAAAAGCAAGGATATGGTCAGGCAGCCCCTGACTACAGATCTAAGGCTAAAACTTTAGCCCTCAAAAACCCTGAGTAGTTCCTCATACAACTGACATCTTTTTCTGGTGAAATTTAAGAGGTTCTGTTTCTGCATGAAGACAGAACCATCATCACCTTAATAAAGCTCTGCCCATGTCAGAGACTGTCTGAGAAGCCTGCTCTTGGACCTCACTTGAGCAGGAGGGTTAGACGAAGGGTCCCCTCCAACCTCAACCTCTTTGGGATTCTGTGTTATCAGAGCCCAGGAAGGATCCTCAATGTTACTGCCTCTATAAGGTAGATTTCAAAATGTTATCCAGTAGGTTTTCTCTAAGCAGACTTAAGAGCTGCTGGTGACACTTAATGCTGCATGCAGAAGAGATCTGCATAGGAAATGCAGGGAAGGACATTGGCTCAGCTTTACCAAGCAGTTCAGTGCTTTGTGGTACTTCCTTAGAACATGACAGATTTGATCTTCCTCCAGCTAAAGGTTCATACCTCCTATTTAAACATAGCAGAATCAGTAAGGCAGCAGAAATGCAGTTCCTACCCTTCCCTGCAGCATGGAGCCATGCTGTGGAAAGAAAGACAAGGGTCATTGCATGAAAGAAAGGAAGTGCAGGAAATCACTGAGCATCAGTGACTGGACCCCTGGTTTATGAGAAAGAGATTAAGAGGTATCATATTTTGATTTCTGTTCTTAGCCTTCCCTATGCATTGTGCCTAAACAATAATAAGGAATGGATAAGCAGTCCTTGCACTGGAGAGTAGAAATAAAGGCTTTACCTCAGAAACAAAGCTTCTCCAGCTGCCAATTTTCCAAACAAAAGCAAGGCATCCTCTTCTCCTTTTTGAAGAGGAAGGTTAATAAAATACTTCCAGGCATGAACCTTCATTTAACCCCATACAACCACTCCATACTCATGGGACTGAGTGCCCAAGACAATTTCAGACCTACTCCTGTAGGTACTCAGTGACACACTGTTTTATATTCCAGTTCTGGGACTGTCACTCTTCTCCCAGTGCCTTGCAGGGAGCAGAGGTACCTCATTTGCAGCTACATGTTCCAAAATGACAGCACCCAGCTGGGCATCACAACACTATATCCTGCTGCATGTCAACAAGAAAATTCCAAGGCCAAGGTTCTAATCTTCACAATTTTCCAGCTGCATCACTATCAGACTTAACTCTTCCTTTATGTACTTGTAAAAAAATTATAAAAATAAAACAATTAAGGATTACAGGATTTAAATTTGTTTTCAAATGCAGAAACTTCAAAACCCTCAGAATTTCATTGGGGCATTTCTGTATTTTATAAGTTTTTTTGATGTCTGGATTTACGAATGGTAGTGGGAGACACACCTCCCCCCAAACTACAGCAGCAGTAGTTTCTGTAGCCACATAAGCTCAATTTATTTTAACTGCAAAATGTGCATGATTTACTCTGTAATCCACAGCCATAATAAAGTACTTAAGGTATTCTCATCCAGTTATCCCTTCTGATTACTGATTTGAATAAACATGCCTAACACTATAATTTTGAAGACACCGAATCTTGCCGAGTTTGTATCTGACTGCCCTCAGACTATTCATTTTAATGCTTTTTAAAGACTACATAATATTATAGTCAAGTCACAATTTTCAAAGCCCACAAAGACCTATAATGCTGTCCACATTATCTCTCTGAGCTGGCACTATAATCTCCATGTGAGCTCATTTGTGTACAACTGAGTATAGCACTAAAGACTTTTAAAAGTCTCACTATAAAAGGAAATCAGTCCCTATTTTATCTGCAAGACTTGTGCCTTCTCAATAGAAGTCCTGGTAACAAAGATGGCTCTGGCTGAGATGTAAAAGATAAGCAAAGAGACTGCAGCTGCTCTCTAGTTCCCAGGGTAATTTGGGGGAAGGAACTACAGCTTCCTATGTTCTCTCCAGGTACTATTATACCTGTGTAATGACAGGTCAGATACTGAGGTGTTTGCAAAATGCAGATCTATTTGTTAAATTATCAAATGTTCTTTGAATAATACAAAGAAGTAACACCTTTCTTGTGAAACTGGGGAGAATAGAAAGCACTGATGCTTCTACAGCATGACACACCTCTAACCTCACTGAACTGTAGAACACATATATATAAACCTTGGCTATAAAAATAGGCAGCGGTAAAATCCTTATCCTAAATCAAACTCTCTGAGATTGCTGAGTGAAGTATGAGTCTTTCACAGACACAGACCATGGAGGCTTCTAGGTAAGGCAGGCAAAAGAGAAGTTGATGTCATTAGAAAAAAATATATAGGACTTATTTGACTTACATTTATCATTTTCATTTAAAGATGGATTTGATTGCCTCTGAACCCTCAAGAAGCTTGAAAATAGGATGAAGTCTTTGCTCAGAACCCATTCATAAACAAAATGTTGGCTAAATTAGGAGGCTGTGTTAAAGGCAAGAGAGAAAAGAAGTTCACACACAGGCTTTGTGAAAGAAAGGTGAGAAGAAAAGTTGCCATTATTTTTCCAGATATTACAGGACGTGTTGATTTACCATGGAAAGATACATCTTGCAAAGCTTGTCTGTACACACATTTTTGTTTCTCCTTTTTTTAAAAAAGAAAAGGTTATTTCAGAACTACTTGCATCAAGACAACAGGCCTAATGTAAATAAGAATAAAGATTATAAGAAACATGGCTAAAATATCCATAATTTGAGAGCCCTCTGCATGCTTAATTCTTGCTCCCCAAACTTACTACTTTCTAATGTTGAGGATGGGACTATTGATTTTACCACCCTCCTGATGTGGAAGGCATTTTCTGTATCTCTGCACATTGCACTACAAACAGACCATTTGAGTTAAGTAGAACTTTGGCTTTTCCTGCCTCTTTCTCAGTATGCAATCTTAAGTCCAGGCACAGAGATTTGATTTCCTCAAAAATGGGATAATTTCAAGAACTTCCTATTCCTAACACAGATAAAACACAATTGCTTCATAAATCCTGCTAATCTAATTCCTGCTTAAAGCCAATGGGATTCTCTCCATTGACTCAAATGGGAATTGAAGCAAATCTAGTGAAACTGGTACATCTATTGTCTGGCTCTATTAGGGCTAAAATTGCCTTTTAAAATATTGTGGGGTTTTTTTGAGACTTTTCTTTCAACTCAACTTACAAATATAAAACTATATTTTCATTAACTTTCCTAAATACATCAAGCAGCAGCTTTTGGGTTTGGAAGTCAAGGAGGGGTCAGGGGGATGTGCCATTCCCATCAGCTGCTTTGCCATGAATTCTGGTCACCTACGTTTTTTAACAGAAATCTTCATAATAAAGATCATTGAGACTGTTCTGGGGGAAAATAAAAGGTTCATAATCCAAGGTCTGAATTTACATAGATACATATACAAATCCAGCCTATCACTATATGTACTATAGCCATTTGTCCTGATGAGAACTGAAATATGGCACATAACACCCCACCAGGAAGGACCATACAATTTTAACTGATGTAATCATGAAGCATATTTTTATTTCATCAATAATTCTAAGTGGTTTTGAATAGTTTTCCTACTCATTGTTCAAAAATTTTTGTGAACAGAAAAGCAAAATTTCAGCAACTACTTTATATTCATACTTCCTTTGGTTTGAATGCTGATATGGAACACTGACAGGATTTGTCCACTGATTGTAGAAGGTAAGATGCTCTGGGGTGAGTATCTGCTCTCTAAATTGTTTCTCTGTAATTCCTGTAGCGAAAAGTACTGGTTTACTTTTAATTCGATGAGGAAATTTTATCATTTTTTCTTTACTTGTGCAAAACATAGTTTCGGTTATTTCATTAGTCAAATAAATTTGTGCATGGCTTTTATTTTAGTCATTTTCTTTAGCATTTCCCAAGTTTTGTGCCTAAATTACAAAGGTACTATTGTACATCAGAACTGGGTGTGAAATATTTGACAACACTGGCATCCAGTATGTTACACAGTTATTTACCACAAGATTTAGCATTACCATAGAAAAATGCCTAAAAGCTTAATGTTTCAGTCAAAATAAGCCTTTTAAAGTCTATATGATTATACTGTTCATATCTTCACATCAAACTTTTCCTAACAATTTAGGCTGTAACTCAGGCAATGAAACGAGTGGAGCTGGAATTATGGTGTATGCAAAACTGCCCTAGATGGTTACCCTTAGGAAGGATATCTGAATTTAGACTTCGCATTGGGACCTTCTCTGATTTTGAAAGATTTATTATTTTGTGTGTCAGGTTGTCCTGGGAATATGGCTGCCTAATAATTTTCTGAAGTATCATGTTCCAGAAATTACAGTAACAAACAGAAAATGAAGAAAACAAATCTACTGGGAAGAAAAAGATAGTGCTTCTGAAACCCCATGGAAAACTGAATTCTAGTTTCTTTCAATAATGGCATAGAAAAACAACTAATTCAAAATATTATTGCCATTGAGAGAGGCATTTTTAACATAAATGTAGAATTATGTTTTCAGCAGACTTCAAGTTATGTTAGTTATGAACTCTCTACTTGAATATCAGCAGTCTTCTAAAGTGGAAGTCAGTACACCATCCAAAACTACTCAGTGGAAGCCTGAAAATGTAGCCAGTGAAAGCTGAGGTCCAAAGAAAACCCAAAACTACAGTACTGGACAGCAGCCCACCCTAAAGCTTTAGATAACAATAGTTGTTGCCAGTGAGTGCCTGCAGAAATGACAGCCAGCAATGGGAATGTATTTCCACAGTCTGTCACTCCTGACATCCACAGGACCACAGTCATGTTTTGTAGGAAATACAAATTTGGGGAGCCCAGTCACATTCACCCAGTATTCAAGCTTTGCCAGTCACAGGGCCAGTCCTAAACTTTAGGACTTCAGGCAGAAAACTCTGGATAACTAGGTTAGGATAAGGTTTCTAAAAGTATTTGGTGGAACTTGTCAAAATGCAAGTCTTATTCCAGCATTTTTTTTCTTCATCTAAGGCTTGAGGCAAGAGCAATAAGAAGTTCTCACTGAATCCACTTCATATATGGTCTTGAACTGTGATGGGATCAGGAAAATCTCATCTGTCACAGTGTTGCAATAAACTAAAAAGTTATTCTTACTGAAGCTTCTGGTGATGTCAAGACAAGGAAGGTGATATGTATTCCAAACCCATATTGCTTTCAGATTACAGGATATGCATTCAAAAATCACCTTCATAGGAATGGGAGTCAACTGATTAAAGCAGCCTTTGCTGCAGCCTTTTTTCTGGCTTTCAGGATTAGCAATCTCATTCTTCAGGCTGCAGAGAAGCAGCTCCAGGTGTGCGCTGGAATGACTGAATGGACAATTTATGCAATAAGCGTTGTCACTAAAATTAATGTGCTCACAAAACAATCAGCAAAGAGAGTCAGGGTCACACTAAATGAATATAGACACAAACACGTGTCCTCTGGAAGCTGATAAGGCCTTTTTTAGGTAAGCAATCTTCAATGCCAAGATCAAACATAAGCTTGGAATCAGTTTGACAAGGACATGCTCACATTAGCCATGTGAGCTATCTGTATTTTGCCTTGGATTCTTCTAGGACTGTTTCAGAGCACCTGAGATGTCTGGACCCTAGAAGGTTTGAATTTGAATTCTTCAGTGCTGGGAGTCAGATTCCACTAGGATATGAACTTGCCAAGCACATCCCTTGGCATTGCTGCAAAGACAAAGAGTAAAATTCATTTCTGAATATGCAGGCACTCCAAATCTGCAGCTGGCCCAGATGAATTACACAGAAGTGGAAGACCCAAGAAATCCAGCTGTGATTCAGCAGAGAGCACCATGGATTAACTGCTTCTGAAACCACCAAGGAATGGCCCTCTGTATGTAATTGTGCTTTGGATTTAAAAACATGGGAAGAGTTGTAAAATGATGCATAGTGGAATGAATTTATGAGGAAACAGATTGTCAAAAGGCATAAACACACTTTTTCACTTGCTTGCAATCGTGGTATACTTACCTCTATTCACTTGCTTCCTATCCTTAGTGCCCCTATTCTCACCAGTGGGAGTGACTGTACCACAGAATGTGATGTGGTCTAGCCACTTCTGTTTCTATTCTTCATCAAAACCCATACTGACTCAATATCTGAAGATTGTCCTGAACAAACAAAATGCTAGCCTTCACCCTCAGACATTCTTTTAAACCTTAGGAGTAGAATGCACTTTCACATTATTTAGAGATCTAAAAGTTATTTCTGTAAGCTTATATTTTTCATCTCTTTTCCCTCTCACTATGATACAAGCACAGCAAGATATGAAATTTCCATATTCAGAAAGGCAAGACAAATTTGTCTAGAATTTTCTATCTTTTCTGAAGCGTAAATGAGACAGACTTAGCTGACAGACCACAGCTAGATTCATTCAGTCTAATTTCAGATATTTAATTGAAGTGCCCAGTGGAGGTTGCTGGTTGCTCCAAACTCCCAAATAGAGAGTTGAGAACAGGAGCATCTTTGAGGGTGTTTATATCCTAACTTTGATTTGTTATGTTTTCCACCGACTTGAGGAACTCAGTGAGATTACTACAGTTATGCTGGTTGAATCCAGACCACCTAGCAGCATAGGAATGTGAGACTTCAGGAGAAACCTCTCTTGATAACCTCTATCCCAGCTCTAAAGGCTATGTCCTTGTACAGGCTGAAGAGGAATTCTGCCACAAATCACTGATTCATGGCTGGACACTTGTAACCATGCACTGACGTATAACTGCCACCACTGTAAGTGAGATTTAGACATTTGTTGCCCAGTTGCTCTATTAAAGTCATAAAGCTGAAGTCCTTCACTTAAATCCATTTCTGAGTCTGTCATTTATTCTCCTCCGTGTTTTGATCAATAGCTCAGAGCTCTTCAATAGCATATCACTGATATAAGAGTTTGAAATTATATCCACGTTTTGGCTGTCAAGGTGTAAAATACAAACTCATATCTAGGAAACATAATACTTTCCAGAGAATTATTAATATCTGCAGTACATAAAATTGTTGGACATTCCAAGGTGCACAGCAGCATTTTCGGATTTCGTAGTACCCTACACTGCTAAATGCACTTACTGACATTATCAGAAATTGAGGGAGCTCAAAACCTACACAAGTAAACAGTGCTCAAATTTTGAAAATTTGTGGTGTTTTCATAGATTACAGACTTACAAGAAGATAAGTTTAGTCATTCTTGAACAAAATGTGTGCAATTTGGGTAATAGAAGTAGGTTTTCTGCTGCTAGTTGCTCTCTCTGTTTCGACAGGTCTTTAAGACTGAGATCTTCACGTAATTCATTATCCATTTGTGTTATGGCTATTCCTTTCCAAATGACCTTTAATTTTTTTACTTCTTTTTCATGCTTTATTCTAAGATTCTCTGGAAATGCATTGACTATATGCTTCATCTACATGAGTTGTAGTTCTCCTAAGTATTTTTTCCTTAAGTCTTAAAAGGTCATATCTTTCTGCAAACCTAGAAAGTGCCTTTGAGCCAAGCTTAGCTGTATGGGTATCTATGCAAAACACAGGTATGATGTCTCTGTTGTATCATTTGGTGCATGTATAGGACAAGCAACAGAAATTGGAAAGAGCTGGTTTTCTCCCTCACTCCTTCTCTTTGGTTTCTGATAGTCTAGGACACACCTCCACACTAATTTATTTTAAAGGAACCCTAAGACATGCTTATTAGATTTCCTTGTGGCACACTATAAAGAAGTACATCTAGCAAAAAGGAAGACTCTATTAAAATTACTTTTTGAGACTAATGCTAAAAAGCTCTAAAATAAAACAGAAATAATGAGGAACCAGTTAAAATTCTTTTGAAATTATTAATTTTAAAATGTTTTCCTAGAATATGTGGCATATTAAATCATTCTCTGTGTCTGTGTCTCTCCTCCCTTCCCTCCCATTCAGTAATTTTCCTGCCTATTGCTTAACTAAAACTAGATTTGACAAAGGGGCAAAGGTCTCTGAAGTATTTTCTTCCCAGTAGCCTCATGAAAGCAGTCTATCAAAAAGGAGCTTGAGGCAAAGCCTGAGGTATGCACTCACATCTTATTAGACATTGGAGAATTGACCCAGAGCCCAGAGCAAGCATCTCTTCTTGAGCACTCACAAAACTATTTGTTCATCCCTTGTATCCTTGTTTAAATAATTGGTCCGTTTTGCTTTGTAAATATCAAGGCTCCATAGAGTTGCTAAGTTAAAACCCCCAGGGTAAGATCCAGGCTCTGGTGAAGTCTATCAGCAGTTTACTATTGACTCTCCTGGGGTCAGGATATGACCAGACTTTTCTGTCTAAATGGACAAGGCAGATAAAAAAGGTGAGAGGGCAGATCAATACATCAAATAAATTATTCCCTTCAAATTATTCTTTCAGCTTTAATATATATACACAATGTCACCATAGCTACACCACGTCTGAGCAAAGAGAAACTCTGTGGTATCAATGACATCAGGATATTAAAACTGCCCAAAATTTTAATTTGGCAAGGAAGTATTTATAGGATTTTTACTTTGTCCTCTTTTCACCACATCTTTTCAGTGGTTATTAAAAACAAAACTGGTGATGATGCATTTTCAAAGGGTGCTCTCCTTGGACACTGATGCACAGGCTTGCACAGAGGTGTTCAGCCAAGGTTAGAGCTACCCCATGGACACCATTTCTACCACCCACAAGTCCCCCTCAGGTGAGGGGGAACCCCCTTTACCAGCAATGCACACATTAAATTACCCAACAGCTGCCCAGAACCTCTGCAGTCTGAGCCCACAAGACAGCAACGTGGCCTCCTGAGGAGAGGTTGCTGCAGTCTTCAATAACCAAAAATTCTGTTTGCATAATTGGCCTGCAGAAATCCTAAAAGTGGCAACTTCTGAAAAAGTACAGCCCCTCATACTTACTACCTGTAGCAAACCTGCTGCACTTCACTCAATACATAAATTATGAACTCCAGCTGGAGTATGAATATTTTATAGAGAAACATTATGCAAGGAGAGTGTGGTATACAAACCTCCTCAATAAATACTTGCAACAATTGCCTAGTGCTCCTAGGCAACAATAAGAAAAGTGAGGGAAAGCACAAAGTTTCAGTCTACTTTTTATTGATTTTAGCTTTCTCATTCACTGTGTGTTAAATATCACAACGCAAAATCCATTTTACCAGATGCAAGTGGCAATTATGCTTTTACTTTTCTAGGCTATAATGGAAAACTGCCTAATTTAGCCATTGTCAGATTTAAAAAATGATTTCTGACTGCAAAACTGACACAATATAAGTGTTTACTGAGTTTGCCTGAAACAAGCTGCATTAATTTAAGTTTTGATGTTAACTCCTGCTTTCTTGACAACATGCACTCCTGTGCCAGCTTGCCCGCTTAAGTATTGAGACATTCTGTGCACAGAAAATACAGAACAGCATGTAAAAAAGCTTCCCTGCCCCTCTCCAGTCCTACAAAGAAAGTAGCAAAGGGACATTAGTATGAATTCAGTCATAATAATTGGATTTAAAAGCTAAAAAGATAACTCAACAGATCTTGATTCTTATATCAATGTAAAGCAGGACAAATGTGCCCAAAACAACAGGGAAAACACTGGAACAGCACTTTAAATGGAAGGTGGCTTATTGAATATGCATCTTCAATGTTCTGCAGTCTGTGTATTGTGGAATTCTGACAGCATGTACCTGAAAATGTGTATATGAAATCTGATTATTTACATTCATATTCAAATTATTCTGTTACTATAAAAAAGGAAGTGGAGCACTGCCAAGTGCTTTTATAAAATAGAGTGAGAAATTAAAAACCTCAGTTTGTCCAGGACATTTGAAGAAGGGAGAAAGTGTTAGGTTTACAGTTGAACTTAATGATCTTATAGGTCTTTTCCAACCTAAGTGATTCTATAATTAGGGACATGGTTTAGTGGTAGAATTGGCAGTGTTAGGTTTACGGTTGGATGATGATCTTAAAGGTCTTTTTCAACTTAATGATTCTATGAATTTATACTAATTACTCTAAGTGATAAACAAAGCTAATGGCCCATGAATATGGCCTTTCATGTAACAGAATTTATGATTTCTAAATAGAAGAGGTGAGTCAATGCATGTGGATTTAGTACTGAAAAAGTCTGAGCAGTCTGTTCTTACACCCTCAATATTTTTCTACTGCTACCATAATTGACAGTATGCCAACAGGTGCCTACAGTGTGCAGGCACATTTATGACTGTAAAATAGGAAATCTTGAAGGAAGAGCTAGAGATTTATAGACTGGTATAACAAATGAGGCTCGGTGCTCAGTAGGTACTATCGTATCACTGCTGAAAACACATGCTCAGATCATGGCATAAGGCACAGGCTAAAATATCTGTGATCTGCTTCTCTACATGCCCAAATTATCACCAAGCTTTGCAAAACTGAGTGGGTACACTGAAGAGAGACTGAGACAGCAGGATTAAAGCAGGTCTGAACTGAGGTGCCTTGGCAGATAAGACTGTTCACATGAGCTGCTAGAGATAACTCCTGTTCCTGCTTTTGGGCGAGCACATCAATCAGCATTTCCTTTATTTAGGAAGAAAGAAAGGGAATCATGAAGTCTTGGGAAAGGAGACATGAAATCCCACCCTGAAACACATCCCAGAGCCATCTGAGGTTACTGTGGGATGCCATGGGAAGCTGGAAGGCTGGACTTCCCTGCCTGCCACCACAGCCAGATATATGAAAACTCAAAAAATGAAGTGGATGTTGCTCCCATACCTCCCAAAATCGGTTAGAATACTTGGTTACCCATGAGTACTCCTCAAGGGACAGTAAATGAGGAACAGGTGGCAAATAAGATTGGGAAACACACACAATAAGCAATACTGGTAACCACAAGTCAGTAGGACTGATACCACATGCTGAAACTAAATTAGAATATCTTTAAGAGCTTTGCTTGTTGAGCTTCTCATTTAGTTTTGAAACACATTAAAAGGATTTTGAAGTATAGTAACTAGTCACTGGCAAGTGACACTTGTTCTGCTGCTGGTGTAAGGGGTATCATCAGAATTTCAGTTTTGTAAGATTAACTTTCTTCTTCTGGAGTCCTGTGCTTCTGATAAATGCTTTACTGCCAGTTTCTGTTTTCTGCAATAAGGGCCTGAGAACACTTGCTGTAGTCTGGGAACCCCCTATAGAAAACCTCCATACCAAGAACATAGAGATAGCTCTACTCAAGTTTCCTCCTTGGTTCAGAGAGATATTTGAATACTGGCCATTTTTATTAATATAATTTCCCATTTATTTACTTGCATTCCTTCTTAGTTCAGAAAAAAAAATATTAAAAATTAGTTCTCTTTTCATTTTACAGCAGCCAGGGATCAGAGCTTGCTTTGAGTTGAAATTGCTTTAAGAGCCCTCCTTCTCTCAATGAGAGCAGTGCTTGTAACTGCTGGTGATATTTCAGGACTTAAAAGGCACAGGACTGTGGCATGACCTAACTGATGTGATAAATTATGCTGATTCAGAGCATTATAAAATATTAATATTCCTGCCAAAGTTCAGCTCATTGACCTCCTCTATACACTGGTGAGCTCACCTGCTGAAAGGCCAAGAGCTCAAAGCCTTGACATTTTCTTTTGACAAAATAAATAACATTTCTGTGTTCTACAAAAAAGCAAATGAACACAGGAAGTAAAATACTGACACATGCTTCTCACCAAGCAATTTCTGAAAGATATTCTACGTCTCTTCTAGCCAACAGCTGATCTCTGCTATGAAAACTCCAGGCCTCTTTCTCTTTAGCAGGATTTTTTCTTAAGCAAAGAAAATCACTTTTATTCCTGCTTAACATAGATTTTTGCATGGAGCTGCTTGTGCAAACTTGAAGAAATAGATTATCATTCCCACCCTGGAGTCCTGTGCCCTCAGTACTGCAAGGGGCTTGATAGTTGCCTGGTCTGAGGCACCTTCATGACTGGCAACATCTCAGAGCAGAACTTGATCATGCAGACCCCACACTATGCATAGCAATTTTGGCACTCACCAAATCTTCCAGCCAGCAGCACTCTCTAGGATACTGAAATTGCCTAGGATACTCAGTAGTACTTCAGATTCTTTTTAATTTAATATATTGAGCTTTCTGGGCTGTGCCAATTTCTACTTTTAGCTTTCTGATTTAAACTCTCCCCTGAAACAACAGCCTATGAGCTTACTAGGTTTCAAATTTATTTCTGTTGGGAAAGAATGGTAATTTTTGAAGAGTTTTACCTAAGTCATTCTCCATTTCATGAAAATTCTTAGTTATGATTTTCCTCCTATATTAAACAAATTTTTAATGAACCCTTCTACTTAAGTTAACAAAAAGTTTTCTCAGTTCTTCTCCTGACTTCCTTTAATAACCCATCTATCATATAAAATAGTAGGTCACTTCTGGTAATTTTAAAAGACTGCAGTATATGTGATCTTTATATTAAATAGTTCATTTGGATATCAGGGTCAACATAAATGAGTTTCATTTCAATATCAAGGGTGAGTTAAGTAATTTTCTTATTGACAATAATAAAAAAATTTCATCTATTCTGAGACTCAAACTGAAGAAAGCAGGTATTACTTCAGATGCTGAATTCACCTGAATGTTGATACAATATGGAGTAAGGTGAAGCATACTCCGGAAATGTAATACTTCATAATAATATTTTGATTGTAATATAACGCACAAATTTCAAGACAGAATTCATATCTTCTTTTTCACAGCATCTGCATTTCTGAGGCATCTGTCTTAAATACTATGCCCAAAGGCATAAGGAAAAGCAGAAATGGAAGGGTTACTTTCCAGAGACTGTGCCAGAAGAAAGCTGCTTCAATGTGAAATGAACTTTGCTGCACAAGAAACTTGCTCCTTTCCAACCCAGAATGATGTAAAAGGTAGATTCTCACCCCTTAAAGCACAGAGGTCACTAATCTCTGGTGAGTAGAAAAATAGGCAGAAAAGATGTGCTGCTCCCTCAGCTCTAGTGCATGCATCCCATCAGGCCCATGAATTTGTGGGGTGTTAAACTTGTCTAAATTATCTCTAACCTGATTCTCCTCAACCAATAAAAATTCTTCCTTTCTTCAGACTTTCTCTCTTGGCTCCAGGGTCTGGAGTTCCTGAGGGCTAGGTTCAGCAATAAAGACTGAAAAAAGAAGGTGTTCAGTAACTCCACCTTCTCTGGATCCTCCACCACCAGGGCACCCACCCCATTCACTAGTGGTCCCACTTTTTCCCTAGACTTCCTTTTGCTGATGATGGATTTGAAGAAGCTCTTCTTGATGTCCTTGACAACCCTTGCCAGATTTAGTTCCAAATAGACCTTAGCCTTCCTCTTTGCATCCTTGCATATTCTGATAATGTTACTATATTCTTCACAAGTGGCCAGTCCCTTCTTCCACATTCTGTACATGCCCTTCTTCTGCCAGAAGCTCTTTATTCTCCTGTGCAGGTCTCCTGCCTCTTTCTTGGGTTTTTACTCATAGGAATGCACCAATCTTGAGCTTGGAGGAAGTGAACCATGAATATTATCCAGCTTTCTTGCCTCCAGGTCTCTATACCATGGTACTCTATTAGGCAAATACATGAAGAGACCAAGTCTGCCCTCCTGAAGTACAGTGTAGCAAGACTGCATTGATTTTTCCAGGAAGGAAATAATATTTTTAATAGGATACCTTAATGCTATTTTTACAGATTTTCATTATAAGTATTTCATATTCTAGTCATACTATTCTTCCAGTGTTGATGGATTATGTAATTATGCATAAAGCCATTAGATTAGGAAAAAATCTCCAAAATCAGTTTTTAGTCAAAAGACTATTTAAAACTACATTTTGATCAATTTTGCTTTTCTTATAGCATGTAATAAAATGGTAAATGTCAACATTTTTCACAGAGCAGAAATCCCTGGCTTTCAGTATTCCTATGTATAATAGCAAAGTCTTCATCTTTAAACTCCAGAAGGCAGACTGTTTTGCTTCAGTTGACGTTTAACAAGTTATTTTCTTTCTGGTCTTCATTCTGCATTACACTGGCCTCAGTGAAATATGCAAAGTGACTATCTTCTGATGAGCCATGATTCTATTTTCAGTGCTGCAGTTATCATTCAAGTCTGTCAAAACCAAATTGCAACACTTTGCAAAACAAGTACAGGAATATAAGCACAATCCTCAGCTGCATATGTCATGTTGGCACCACTTTCAATCCAGAAGGTATAGACTGGCTGTAAATTTCAAAGTGGTGCAGTATGTCCTGTATCACATTTGCTGCAGTATGCTCTTCACCAAAACCTTTAACTTGTAGTTCTGTGCACTTCCTAATGTCTGCCTGGCTGATTTGCAGATTTGACTTGAAACACTGCCTGATGGCCTGGCTGACACACTGTGGAGCTGAATATTGGGTTGACTTGCCTTTGGACATATGAAAAATCTCTCCAAGCATCCTGCTTTGGGTTATGCATTACTCCCTTGCCAACTTACTCATAGGACTGTGAAATAGCTTTTTACCAAAGACAAACCTGCAAGGAGGAGCAGAGAAATGGAGGTCAAATTCTGGCCAGCATTTGATGAATGCTTCCCTGGTAACTATGATTCCATGGCAAAAATCAATCCAGAAATTTTCTCTGCTGCAATTTTATTCCTGTACTCTGCAGCTGAAAGATTCATTACAGATTGGCTTTTTATAACCAGTCATTTTAGGCAACTTTGCTTTCCTTAGAAAACCAAAAGTATACATAACAAAGACTGATTATCTTCAGTTTAGGCATCCTATGACCTTTTACATTCTTAGAAGTGTGTTTCTAATAACCATAGTAAGTGTGGTTGAAAAGATGAGCTGCTCCATCTGAAATGCATTTGCCTTAATGTCTTCCCCATGAAGCTCTCTGTTTCCTATGCCTTTTGACACAGGTTCTGGTATTTCTCCCTTAAAATGGTATTCCAGACTGATAGTACCAGCTGTCCACCTTTTGTCCCCCCTGCTGACTCTGGTGTGACAGATGGTGCAAACAGCCTGGCATATAGCTGTTGGATCAATATAAGGGACAAAATACCTGCCAGATTGCTGATGACTAAGATGTTACATACTCTGGCACCATTGGACAGCTTAGCAAAAATGGCACTAGCCTGAAGGGAAAATAACTAAGATTCATTTTATTCTTTCAGGGTTTTTTTCAGGATAACTGTTATTTTGAATTCTGGGGGAAAAATACTTCTAAAATCTCCTAGAATTTTCGCCTCACTACCACAGAATCACTGTAAGACTAAGCCTCCAGTCCTTCTGTTTTATTATAGCTGGATAACTTGTTATTGCCTCTTGTCAGCTCCACTTCCAGATCTCAGCTACACTTTCAGACCATCCAAGAGTTCAATGACTCCACTATTTTGTGGAGTAACTGTCTTCTCTTAAGTGTGGCCTTGAATACTTTTTTTTTTACTCTGAGTATTCAAGCAGAAGCCTTGGTTCCTTTCTCATCCAAGCACTGGAGGACTCCAAAGAGGAACTGAATGCTTGGAAGATGTTTGTCTTGTTTGGCTCGCATAGGGTTTTGTGGATGTTCAGCAGTGCAGCTGGCAATGCCCAAGTTGGCAGACATGACCTATTCTGTTCTTGACAGCTCTCCAGGTGCTTGGTCACAGATTGGTAGCTGCATCTTCAAAGTTTGCACAACTGACACAAAGAGATAACAGGCAAAAATAGAGTCCCAGTCTGAAGGTTTTGTGTATGACTGAAAAGCATATGAAAAATAGAAACATGTTTAATGATGCATTTTCAGTTAAAAAGAGCAAAGGAAATGGCACAGACTTGCTAGAGGCATAGGAATGGGGGAGGAGAAGGAACAAGAGTCATCAGCAACTGAGAGCAAACTGTGAAAGTGCAGGTGGCACGTTCCCATCCAGCCTGCCTGCACTTCCCTATCGCTGCCTGTAAAGGTCACCTCTGACAGTTCAAAGGCAGCTGAAAGTGCTTTGGCAACCCACGGCATCAGACCTCCAGGAAACCTTCTCAGTGTTTCATAAAGCAATCAAATATCTTCACTTTCTGGGGAGAAGCAAAAGGAATCCTGAAATCCTGGAATGAGCACTTTTTTTCACTGGTTTTAACAACAGATGAAAATAAGAATCACAATTACTAGAAAGCTACTTTCCTTGATTGCCTCCCATACATCCTCAATGAAGCGTTTAGTAATGTCCCAGCTTTTTAAGAGAATCCTGGAAAAGGAAGGAAGGAAGGAAGGAAGGAAGGAAGGAAGGAAGGAAGGAAGGAAGGAAGGAAGGAAGGAAGGAAGGAAGGAAGGAAGGAAGGAAGGAAGGAAGGCATAAGAACACAGAAATAAAACCAGCATGAGAAGAAAGCAAGAAGAAAACTGAAGGCAAAGAATATTGGGAAAGAAAAGAGGATAAAATCTGGATAAAAGTAACACGGGAGATCCAGTAACCAAGATAGGGATTTATATTGATGGTAATTACCTGTCCTACTTCCCCTTGAAAATTCTTAAACCAGAAACCTATTAGAGTGATCTTGTCACTCTGGTTCTGGTCTCTGATCCAAATGCAATCCCGTTTATAAGTAGTCTGAGACATCAGTATTTTATTTTCAAACAAAATAACAAAATTATTTCTTTTAACTTTTTTGTTTTCATTTATTACATAACTATGCCAAAAATGTTACAGGGTAACTCATCATTTTCATCAGCATTCTTTATCACTCAGAAATAAATTATGTTAATACTGAAAGTAACATGTATAAGGCATAAAGAGGAGATCTGAAAGGGGAAGATTAAGTTTTTCTTGCATTACTCTCAATGTTGTCTTGATTACATTTGTGTTCTGAGTTATTCCTTAGCTTGAACCAGACAGTCAAAAAATTTATTATCCCAAACAAAGTCCTAGTTTCCTGAATCATCATGACACAAGACTGTCAGGATGTCCAATGAGCTCCTTTCCCAAGAAGGTACTGTGTATTGCAGGAGCTCAGCTGCCTTACTTCCACCTCATCCACAAAAGTACTCCTGTGCAGATGCACCTCAGAGGAGTTGCAAAGTGCACCTTCACATTAGCAGGGTTTGCAGGGTTCCCACCCTGCTGCATCCCACTCTTTGGGGATGCAATTTGGCCCAAACCTCATGGGTTATGCAGGCTGGGGAGGTGCAGCCACAGTTTTCCAACTGTCTCATTGCCCAGCATCTTATCACAGAATCACAGAATGGTTTGGGTTGGAAGGCACCTTAAAGATCATCTAGTTCCAACACCCCTGCCATGAACAGAGACACCTTTCCCTGGACCAGCTTGCTCAGAGCCCATCCAAGCTGGCCTTGAACATTTCCAGGGATGGAGCATCCACAATTTCCCTGGGCAAACTGCTCCTGCACCTTACCACTCTCACAAAGAGTCTGTCTTGGTGCCAGCTGGAATTGGCTCTGTCAGACACAGGGGAAGCTTCTGGCAACTTCTCACTGTAGGCATTCCTGTAATACCCCCATTACCAAAACCTTGCCCCACAAACCCAACACACCCCAATCTTTATACGGGGAGGAAAGAAATTTTGCACACAAAGCTTTCTTGTACTTAAAATTTTCTCTTGGCTAAAAAAAAAAGTTTGTCTTTTCATCTCTTTCTTGCAGTAGGATTTAAAAATACTTTTTCTTTCCTGGAATTATTTTTACGTCAAAATATTGCAGCAGAAACATCCCTTTGTTTCTGTGACTATATGTTGGCTTTTATGATAAAAAAAAGAAATTTAAAAGCCCACTGAGAGAGGGTATATGCTTCACATTTTTACACTTGGGCATTTTCGCTTTTACCTCATTGGCTTCAAAAAATTTACACATTATAATTTTAAAAAAAAATCTACATAATCTATTAAGAAAAAAATGGCCTAAACCCAAGCTCCTGGTATTTCATTTTGAAGGAAAATTTGAACCTTTTTTCTGTTTGCATATTTAAAATTATGAAACTTCCCTGAAAGCTAGTTCCCACTTTCCCAAACCTTTTTCTTTTAAATACATACATTTTAAAAAGTATTGCATCGAGAAGAATGAATGGGTTTTAAAACCAACTGTTATTGTTTTTCCTGTCATTGTTTATCATAATGTCTATTTTTTTCTGTTAACTTAATCCTTTAGCTGGCATTTCTGATTTGAAGAGAATCTTAGCATTAAGTCAGAATGAAATGGTAAATTGCCTAATCTCATGTTTACATTAAAAAATTGAAAGCCTTTCAGCCTAAATATTATTTGAAAGAATAAATATATTTCTTTCCTTAAATTCCAATTTTTTAATTTATTGCCATGACTGAAGAGTTGGCTTACCTTTTTTTTTAAGATTTTATATTCACTACATCATCAGCTAGAATCTATAAACAGATCTGATATAACAATTTCAAGAAATTATAATGCTTCAAAAATGTTATATAATGATCAATTCAAAATGAAATTTCATTTTAATTTAAAAATAAGGCAGATAACAAAATGAGTAAAAGGTTTTTTTCATGGAGAACATCCATTCCTTCATTTCAAAATGGAATTTCCTCAGCTCTGTTGGATGCCCACACAAAAACAAAGAGAGACAAAAGACTACCAAAACATGGATTTCTGCTGGAACTGGACTTCCCTGATGTGGGACAGGCAAGCTCTGTCATCCCTGATGAGACAGCTGGCATGTTGCTCTGTGGCTGTGGATGCCCTGGACTCAGAAATTACAGACCACAAAGGTTTCTGTCCTTGTTTCTAGGGAAGTCTTTGAAAACCAAGCCATTTCCAAGGAACATGTTGACTAAAAAGTGGGATATTCCAGTAAGAAAGAAATGCCTTTATATGAAAGACATGCCTGACAGCTTTAACTGTAGGTCTGTCAATGCTATTTTTGGGGAAAGAGTTTCCTACAGGAATAAGCTAGAAGCTTGAGGGCAGGAAAAGCTACAACCTCACCCATCTTCTACTTGTTCCCTTGTTGAAAGACTGTGCAATCACAGATCAGCAGCATGGGCAGAGCCTCTTGCTGAACACAAGCATGAAATCAGCTTTTTTCATGCAGGGCACGTGCAATGAACCCAATTCTAACACTTCTCAGAACCAGCATTTGTCACCTGCAAGGAAATCATTTGGATCCATTTATGGTTTCTCAGGTCACATGCAAGCTGATGGAGCTCTAAACCAGACATAGTTAGCATTGTAAAGCAACACCATAGACAAAAAATCCAGCTTTCTAGTGTGGGGTATATGTACAGATTCACTGTCATCTACAATAGTTACACACATTTTTCGTCTTGTGGCAAGGATAAAGTGAATTCATCCACCTGGAGTACAGCAAGAGCAGAATGGTGTCCTCTTACAATATCTAGTGTAAATACACTGCAGTCATCATAAATATGTAAAAGCTGCTTTAAGCATGAGAGCAGTCTGCTTAAAACCAAATATGTTATTTGAAGAAGCTAATTAAATCTTACTTTTGCAGAATGATACATGCAGGACATCTAGCTGAATAAAAATGTACTCAAATCTCCCCACAAAATGTATACAGTGCAGTGGCAGAACTGCACATTTTAACTGCTTGAATAAATACCAACTCCAAGTTTGTTGCTCCTACTTCAGATTTGAAATCACCTGTTTTGTCCCAGGTGGATCAGGTGGCTTAATTAAAGGTACTGCTTTGTTCATTTGCTTGACAATCACAATTACTGTTATTATAAAGATCGTGCTGCCTGTTGGTTTCCAGACAACTTTCAGATATCAACAAATTTCCAATCAAGTCATGCGTATAGGTATGAGAAGACAGCTCTTGAAAGCCAAATAATTCTACAGTTAAAGACAGTTACGCTTCTTCCCTCTCCTCTCAAGGTAATGCACTGTGTACATTCCTAATCTTTCTGCCTCCCTTGCTAGTTAACAGTGACCTGCTGTCTCTGTGCATAAAGATTAAAACTTGAATTAAAACATTACTCGGGGACTTGAATTACCCACTGTGGATTTGCTGCCCCTGGACTTGACCCACTCCCCCAGCAAAAAGTACTTACAGTGAAAATAAAAAATATCAAGCTGGGACAGGGCTTCCCATTTGGTCCCTAATACCGTCTGGGAACATAATGACTCAATTCATTCTGCCCTCCGATTAATGGAGCAAGCTCAAGTATTATAAGAAGCACTTTAATTCCCTCTGATGTTTTCATTATGAATTCCTTTGTGGCAGAACTCATTTGCAATAATGCATATGTAATTTTGGAAACCAAAAGGAAATCCTGTAGCCTTCAGGACATCATTAACCTGCAGAAATGCTGAGGCACATGTAAAACTCAAATATGCTAGCACCAGCAACCTCTCAAAACATTTTAAGAATAAAATTGATAAGTAAAGCTGCATCTCGCTACTGGGAAGTTAAAATGGCTGAATTAATAATGGTTAAAACCCTAATTGTATTAGTGACAATTAAGCTGTCTACTCAGATAATTTCTAAGGATTCAAAGATATACACTAGCATGTTTAAAAATGTTCAGTAAGTTTACTATCTAAAGACATTTGGAACTGAATCATCTACACCAGTAATAAACTTCCCCTTTCTCTCTTTTTTTTTCTGCATGGTCCATTATGTTACTTTTTAAACAGCGTTTATCATCCACAGATATAAGACCTGATATTTTTCCAAAGCAAAAAATTCTATTTTATTTTATTATGCCTCTTTTAATAACTACACACTGCTGTATTTTGAAGCCAATGTTGTCTTATTTCATGTAATGAGTCCAAGACTATTGTCTCCAGGAGTTTATGGAGTTATATAAAATAATCAGTGTCAGATTTCACTTTGAGGTAGCGGCATAACTCTGGATTTGATATCTCTAATTGAACAGGGTTAAATATTTTTATGTATACTATTCACAATAAACGTAATCAGAGGCTGGTTAGGAAGTTAAGGAAACTTGCCTGTCTGACCATTTGGGAGGCACTTTGGCCATCACAATCCCATCTCCAGAGATTTTTAGCTGCTGGGCCCAGGGCCCCTTGACAACAGGCAGCTCCAGTGTAGCAGGTTCCTTGCTTGGCCCCCAGCTCACCCCACTCTCACAGTCAGACCAGCTTTCCTGGCCAGCTCTGCCCTGGGTTTCCCACAGCAGAGTCTCAGACCTCTGTCTCCTTTAAGTGATTTTATCATGGTGCAGCAATAGAACACCTTGAGCTGGCTGTCTCCAGGGAGGGCCCTTGGGCTTTTACACCCTCACAGTCTAAGCAGGTGATAGTCTGGGATTTCCAGCCGGGCCATGGGCTCCTGCTGTGTCTCTGGGTGTCTGGTCACCTGGCTGGTGATGCAGGTCCCCGTGTCCTTTGCTGTACAGAGAGCTGGCACCAGGTCATGGTCTCTTGCTTTGAGCTCCCACCAGCCAGAGCTCTACCTGCAGCTCACACTGAGCTACCTGCACCTAGGGTATTCTTCAACATTCCACTGACCAGTGTCTGCACCCCCATCCACTGTGTGAGAAACAGTAGGGACAAGAAGCATCAGTAAGAAGTATTTTATTCTGCTTATGTCAACCTTTTTTTATTGTAGGAAAAATCAATGCACATCCCATTTGTTGTTTTGAATCCACGGGTTTATATAGAGAAAGATATCAATTACCCTTTGTGACTGAACCCAGAATAAGAACAGAAGAATTTTCTGGTTCAGAGTAAGAACCGACCTAGCTGAAGGAGATAACTAGGAAGATGTAAAAACAAGGAAAATGTTTAACGTCCTTTCCTAATTTTCTCATAGAATCAAACTCTTTTCATTCAGGGTATTTCCTAAACTTGACATAGTATTGCTCATTGGCAAACTGCAATGGATCTCTTTTATAAGTGCTTTTCCAATCATTCAAGGCTCTTGTGTTCACACAGTCTTTTGCAAGTACTCACACAAGGCTACTGTCTGTTGGCTGGAGAATCAGCTGCTTTTCCTTGCTTTGAACCCAGCTTCAAGTGTTGCCTGAAAGTTTACTTAATCCCAGCTCAGTAAGGAGACATGGGAGGAGTGTACCTTGCTGATGACACAAAATGGAAAAATCTTGCTTAAAGTTCCTGCTGAAAGAAAAAAAATCCAGGACTACTCAACATTGCTTGGAGAACCTTTGTGTTAATGAAGAACCTGGCCTGGAAAACAGGCTTTTCCCATGGGAGAACAAACTGCAACCCAAAGATCAATGCTATGCCAATATCTGGCAGAGAGAATTCCCAACTAATAACACAGCAGAGGATGGGTAGAAGGGGACTGCCCCTGTCACTGCCTTTCCTCCCAATGGATATGACCTGTTGAACATGGTGGGAAATGCCTGGGAGTGGACATCTGACTGGTGGGCTGTGCATCATTCCCCAGATGAAGTTCACAACCCTAAAAGGCTGCCCTCAAGCACAGACAGAGGGAAGAAGGGTAGGCAAATAGGTGCTACATAACTATGCAAGGGTATTCAACAGAGCTATGAATATATGAAAAATAAATAAACAGCAAAAATCTTTAGGCATCACCAGTAGTTGTGTTTTTTCCTGTATTTTTATTGGACAAATTAATCTTTCTCTTCTCCCTTTATTCCATTCATAATATTGCAGTTTTCTTTTGCATCCTAAGTCATCTCTTCCATATTGAGAAGCCCCAGTCAGCTCAATTATTCCTAATATGAGAGACCACACATTTCATTGTGCTTGTCACCTTTCTCTGAGCCTGCACTAGTTCTAACACATCCCTTCTGAGATGAGGGGAGTAGAGTGCACATGATGTCCAGAATGAAGGCAAATGTGAATGTGTATAGGGCAAAATTCACCTTTATGTCCTATTTCCAAAAGTAATAGAAGTTTGAACTGAATATGCATTATTTCCCTGAGACACAAATGTGAAAAACCTGTCCTTCACCTGTTATCATTTATTCCTGCAAAGTTTATCTGTCAGGCACGAGATTTAAACAGGTTTACAGTTTGTTTTGTATAACGGTAAATATTTCTCTTACTAATAGTAAACATCTAATGTCATTGAGAACATTTTTGATTTTTTGACAATAAGGCTGTCCTGTAGGACACTCAGATTGACTTCTGAACTCTGTAGATATGATAAAAAATAATGACTATACTTACATTCCTGGTTTCTGGACACCCAGTCCAGCTCCTTGGGTTCTTTGAATAAACTGGTGCTAAATTTCTAAATTCACCTATAATATTAATCACTGCTAAATTAATTTTATTTGATGCTGTACTATTTCAAAACAACAATCCAAAATCCTTTATAGAAGGTCAGCATTGGGTATGAAACAACACTGGAATGAAAATATTAGAACAATAGGGCACAAGGTACAAAGATCAAGGAGCAGAGCCTCATTAAAATAATTGTATCATTTTTATTTCTGAAGTACTAGCTGTTTCAAGGACTGGTTGATGAAAAACAAACAAGACTTAACCTCCAGTCTCATGCTATGATTACCCATTATCTCTACAAAGATGTGATATAGCTCTGTCCAAAAAGCTGGAGTTCTAGTTCACATATGTGTGAATTGGCACAGGCAGGTGGCCAGAACAACCCCAAAACCACAGCTGAAAGGAGAAGTGTAAATTTGTTTCATTACCTCGCTACCTGGAGGATCCCAAAGCAGCACACAGGCAGCAGAGACACTCCAGTGGGAATGCCAGCACCATCAGGCACCATCAGGCTCAGTCCAGTCCTGGCAGGCAGCAGGGCTGCTGTTTAATACCATTTATCACGGGCCCACGGACATGGAGTTTACCAGCATGTGACCTTTTATGACCTCTGAGCTTTGGGCTCTCTCCCAAGACAGGGAGCTCAAGCATGGCCATCAAGTGTCTGTAAACACCTACATTATCTCCACACATTCTACTTCTCAAAACAGACAAAGGATAAATACCTGTAGGCATTTCCACTTCCAAGTAGGTTTCCACCACTGATATTCTCCAAGCCTTGGTATTCCCTGCTGCAAGGTCACCTGAACAATTCTGCCACCCTCTTCACTATTCTTCAGCTTTTAACCTTTTCCTCTCGACAACATAAAACCTCACTTTTCTCAAAATCCAGTCTAATTCTGACATCTGCATGAAATAGAAACCTTCCAAACCTCCCTGTGAAATGAAAGACCTCCTGGATCTCAGCTGCTGAGTCACGCTCAAAAATCACAAGACCTGGAGTGGCAATCATAGCATCCCACTTCAAGTGCTGGTAGGTCACCCTCTCTCTCTTTGTCAGCAGTGTTGAGGGGTCCTGAAAGGCCCAGTAGTTTGAGTGACTCGTGCTCTAAGACCTCAGCTGTCTGTAAAGGGAGTCCAGGCCAAGGCATCAGAAATAAGCATCTATTCTGCACACGTGGTCAGCTTGTGACCTGGACAGATCCTCGAGCCTCCGGCCTTCTGAACCCATCACAGGAGCCTAACTTGAAGCTGCTTTGCTCAAAAATCCCCCTGTGTGCTGAAGCAGCACCATGATGCCTCTTGTAGGCACAGATTGTGTCCATAACAGTAAATGAAGCAGTGCTAGCCAGTGCTGCAGGAGCACAAGTGTTTGTACTGATAAACTGTTGGAGACATTCATGGCATGGTTTTAACTCTAACTGGCACTTCCCCAAATATTTTCCTCAGGAAAATGCAATAGCCAGTACAAGGTAAGTACAGCTCCTGAAAGGTTCAGTTAAGGGAACAATTATACTCTCTTCAGGATGAGGTAATAAATAATGTGACTTTGCCTTAATGTCACAAAAGTCTCCTGGATCTGCTTAATTTACAAGACAGTTATAGCAAGCTGGATCCCCAGACCTTGTCCTGGATTTGTTGAGGGCTCACTGAATCCATGATGCTTCAAAAGAAATATTTCAGGCCACTGACACTAATGCTTTCTGCTGAAAGCTGGGTTTGTCAGATATCCTGGCCATTGCTAGTGCCAGATCAGTTACTCTGATTCAGAAAAAAAATATTCTCATTTTTAAATGGGAAAACAGAAAATTATCTCTCTTCTAAACCTGAAATTTATCTTAATTTTGACTGAAGGAATCACTGATAATGATATAGTTCAGTCTCTAGAGTTCACTCAAACCTTGGTCTTGTCTAAGATAGTCAGTAAAAGTGTCAGTCAACAGAAAAATGTTCACCAGGAATGAAAACAAATTACTGAGTCATTTAGGATTGCTTATTAAAACCATAATTTTCTATCACAGTTGAACCTAGCTAAACTGAAACTAGTACCTAAGACCTACTTTGTTTTAATTTACTCCACTCATTTCAAGCATCAGCTTAAAACTGTTTAATCTTAACTCTCTTTTCCACACGCCGAAATTTTCATCTAGCTTTGACCATACCAGTAAATTATCTCAATGTCTACTTATTCTGATGTTTATTCAGGTTTAGTTCTATATCAATTAGTTCAGTCTTTAGGGATGTTGGTATGAAACTAAATTCAGCTTGTTAAAGGTCAATGAACAGCCACTCTACAAGTTATTTATACAGAATATTCACAGGAAATTAATTGCATAAATGCATGCACTTTTAGTAAATAATCCATTTTATACTGCTTTAAGAAATGCATCATTGACACAAATATGTCTCTTGGCATATTAATCTCTTTTATAAATAGTGGAAATCATAATTACTGGAGGTAAAATGGCCATAATACAGATGGAGAAAATATGCTAAATGGAAAACTACTCTCTGTGAGTGAAATTTAATTATTCTCCAGAAGTCTCAATCCTGACATTGTAGAAATCATGCAATCCGTTCTGAATACAACTAAAAATTGTAAATTCAGTACTTTTCCCTTCTAATGGTAAAATTATTTTTATCCAACACTTCAGCTAGCTCCATCTTTGTGGATCAACTTCCTTAATCTTTGGTTTGTCACTGAATATTTATTAGGGGAAAAGGGAAAGCCTTTTAATTTGAAGCAGCACTTTGTGATTATCTGTCACTAGCCTGCTTTCCCACAGAGTAATGCTCAGGAGGGAAAGGGTTAAGAACTCTTTGAAAGCACTTGACAGCATTAGGGGAAGGAAAGGTGAGAAAGCTGATGTTATACAGCAACTGTGAGAGCATTAGGGGAAGAGATGATAATGGATGAGGACAGAAGGAGATTGTCAGGCCAAAAGCAAAAGAGGAAGAAAAATACCTTGTCTGTGTAGTAAAAATGCCTTCATCTGGGCATTTTACCTGTTCTTTCTTCAAGCTCTAGGAAAACACTTTAACTGAAAATT
This sequence comes from Promerops cafer, assembly GCA_013398275.1. Lineage (NCBI taxonomy): Eukaryota > Metazoa > Chordata > Aves > Passeriformes > Nectariniidae > Promerops > Promerops cafer. The sequence continues at coordinate 119,378 of VZSE01005023.1, read as the reverse complement.
TTCAGTACTACAGAAAATGCACTTTCTGTGTGCTGATGTACTACACCAGATTTAGGCAGAGCCTATGATCACAAAAAGCATTCCCCAGTTACTCTCCTCCCCTGTTACACACAGGTATCTTCCCCTAAACTCTTCTCTCCACTCACACTGAGAGCGAAGATTGGTCACACCTGCTCACCAGCAGGACCAGGTTTCTGGGACATGGAGGTAAAGAGCTCCTCCATGGGCAGTCCTGCATTCACAACCCAGTTACATGGTGCATGACAGAACAGCCCCCCTGCAGAGCAGACCTATGGCCCTACATGGAGCATAAGCCATGATCTTGCTCCTCCAGAACCAAAACCGGGATATCCTAATGGCAATTAGACATGCTTTAAGAAGTCACCTCTAGGCAGCTTTCAGATGCTGATGGATGCATTCATAATGAGGAGCTTGCCTAGCAAGGAATGACAGATAAATTATTGGTATTTGTGACTTCAAATGGTGGTGTGACACACCACTCTGCTTTCTTGCAGTAGATGCTAGAGCTAACTGTGTCATTGTGGCATTCTTATGCTGTTCATAGGTAGAAATAGAGGCATACCTGATTCTAATAAGTGACATTTGTTGCTAGGGTAGGAGGTTTTCACAGGATTATATGCAAAAATAAAACATAAAATAGGAGCCTTAGCTCCTTGACATAATCCTTTCCTGACGGGGTTGAGATTTCTTTTTTGTTATTGTGTGAGCTCAGCAGATTCAGCCTAAGCACAGCTCATCAGCTTTCTATTTCTGCTGTCACTGGGTAAGTGTATGTCACAATTCACTGAACACCTCAAAGTCATTTACCAGCCCTTCTCAAATCAGTTCTGTAACATTATTTTCACAGGAGATGCAAACTACATGCTGGCAACTTCACGTTACTAAGCTGCCTAAAGGTCCTGCCCTGGGCCAGGACAAAGGGTATCCCTGTTTTGCTCTTTGTGTAAGTATTCACACATGATAGTCCCAGATCCATAATGCTGAAAGAAAAAGGATCTCTGTTACTTCCGTAGAAGGAAAGCATCTCACTCCAGAAGGCATCATCTGTGGGAACTGCAGAATTGCCTTAGGGATCACTGAAGTTTACAGAGCACACTCATAGACTGACACACACGTGCCACCCTGGGGTGTCAGACACTGCCCTCCCTGTGGATGCTACCAGGACACTGGGCCTGAACCAAAGTGCTGGGCCCTGAGCAGCCTGTTCCTTGTCAAGAGCATCATCAAGTGAGACACAACTAACTCTGGGGCCAGGCAGGAAATACTGACCTGAGTGTGTGACTGAGAAAGGTAAAACCCAGTGAAAGGGTTCGGTGCAGCATGGAAAGAAACTTCCTCAGGCTGAACGAGGAGCTCAGGCCTGGTGCCTGCTGAGGGGCTCAGCCCTACAGCTGCTGAAAGGCAGAGGTCTGGAGTGGTATTTAGGCAGCAGTTCTCCAAAAGGAGTGATGAGTTTGTGGGCTTGCAAGGTGGACCCTTCCTTCAGCTGAAATCACAGAAACAGGAGCTTTCTCCAAAGGCAAGAAAGATGATCATCCATGTCCATCTCAATTTCTTTGAGAATTTAAGCAGTTAAGCAGATTTAGCAAAATATAAACCCCAATTCCTAAAATGCCATATAAACCATACATGAGAGAACTTTCTGGCAGAGCTTCACAACCCATGAAATGGAACATTCTGGGCAAGATGGCAACAGTTTCTGGCACAAAGTGTGGTCTGGGCATAGCCTGAGAATAAGGGCAGGCTACATGGGAGTAAACTCAGTCTTGAAGTGCTAAAGGAGAGGTATTGATCAGAAAAGAGAGGATACACGTTGATTTAACAGTTTGCCTTGACATAAACTTTCACCTGACTTGTCCTTTGGCAACCAGGATTAATTCAGGAATTCAGGAAGAGTTGTCACTTCATTCTCTTAGACACATGTGCAGACTCTAGGACAGAACATTTAAATAACTGAGAGCAAAGGATACTTTTCCAAACATAATTTTTTATTAGTTTGTTTAACTTTAAAAAAAAATTCTCTGTTTAATATTCCAGAGGGCTTCCATAGGGGTCTATGGTAATGAAGAAATCCTGGGAAGTAGATTACTTAATTCTGTTTCTTTCCTAAAACATGGTCCTGAGTAAGACAGTAGCTTAAGCCACTAATAAAGTACCATCTTTATTTCCTAAAGGACCTGTAATTGAACTTAGCCCAGTTACTGCTGATGAAGCTGTAACACACTGCTGTACAAACTTTTGACACACTTTATGCTTACTAAGTTTTCTTTAATTTCAAAATGCCTAGGTCATCTTTGCACACCAACAGGATAAATACATGGTAAATACATAGAAGAAACTACTCAATTCAATTTTTTAAGGGAATAATGTATGTGGTACTACTACGTAGGCTTGATTTTGTTGTGTGGATGGGTAAAGTGGAAAACCATAGGTATTCTCTGTTTTTATAATATAGCTTTTTCTTTGATGCTGCTACAAAGTCCTAATGTTGCTGACTTCAGTACTATAGCAATTATTCATATCATCATACTAATAAACACTGAGCAAGCTTGGTCCTGAAATGCACTCCTCAAAGACATGAAACACATAATACAATCAGTTGCACATGATCAAGCAGGTGTTTCGTACGGACTTCAATGGCAGCTTGCATCTCTAGATATAAGAAGTCTTTGATCTTTGTGTCAAAGCACAAAGGTAATGAATGTGCTCACTGAACCATACCTTGGTACTTCAGGTACATTTCACTCCCCTGAATGCTGAAGCGATTAAACAGAACTTCAGCAATACCACTAATTAGCAAATTGCTGTCTCAGAGCCTCAGCATAAAACTCTATTTTCTATTACTTTGAGAGCACCACCGACTCTACTCTTGTAAGTTCTGCTCATGGTCCATCCTGACACACTAATGGTTGATGTACTGCTTAGACATGCTGCTTGGAAATGAAACAATCCCTTGTTGCACCATGGCTAACATGAGCAAGGACCATTGATAAGTCTGTGGGTGCTAAACAATGCTGACAAAGCTGGTCAGAAGTGTGTTTTCATGGCTCTCAGTTCCATCACTTAACCACATCTGTATGGTTTATCTGTGCTGCATGCCTGTCAGAGATGTTGCAAAAGGCTCTAGAGAGCAAACAAATTAGGGACAAAACATGAGATGTAACTGTCACTGGCTTTGAAAATAAAACCTCTATTCTTGCTTCATTGTAATTCTGTCTCTCGTTCCAGTGGAAAGTTAATTTTACACCTTTCAAACAAGCTTACTTATGCAAAAGATGATTTGGCAAAGTACTGCTGAATTCTGCAGAGACGTTGATAATTTGCCTGAAAAGAAATAACATTGTTTTCTCAATGAGGCTTGTTTAGAGGGGTATAGATATAAAAATATTATTGCTAAGATTTCCTTGTGTCAACCCTAAGAATTGGTTTGACTTGCTAAAACTCACCTTGTGTCCTTCATGAGTGTGTTCTTCACTTACCCCATTTGATGCTAAATGAATCTACCAGTCTGCAATTCCATTCCAAAAATAAAGACGATTCCTTTGGTATTAATATTTTTCATTTCCTCAGTATTCATCTTTGCTTCTTCAATATTAATATAGTCTCATTGTTTTTTAAGGTCAGAATGATTGTTCTGATGCAGTTTTTTTTCTGTTACTTTTTACAGCCTAATGTCATAAGCATTTAGAAGTTGCACATCCATCAGAAAGTGTTAGTGTACCTGTACCACTGTTTCTGCTTATCTGAAGTGTTACTCTGGAGTTCCTTAGCTTTGCTGCCTGAAGCTGGACTGATACAATTCCCTATCACTGAAAAGTCCCATAGTGTTAACAATTTTAAAGGCAGCAGTATGTCAAATGCGAGCTCAGGATCTTTAACATGAAAAAAGTGTGTGAGACATTTCCCACATACTGCTCTATGAGCCTAACTTGCTCTTTTTAGTTTTTGCTGATGAAGGTTATTTCTGAAAGAAGAAGGATATGCTGTAACTAGTGAAGATTTGCAGCTACAGTGCTGTTCTCTAGATTTCAAAAGATTTGAAATAAGAGGGTTTCTGCCTCCCACATTTGAAATCTGTACTCACTGAAACTGGCTGAGGTGTAGAAATCAGCAAAAAAACAATTTGTTACTGAATAGATAACAAGTGTCAGCTATTTCCAACGGAGAGAAAAAGAATTGCAGAGAGCCTCTAATGTAAAACCTTAGTCCTGAAACAGAGCAAAAATGAAAGGGTTTTGGACTGTTTCCTGCCATTTCCAGATGCAGACCCCTGCACACTGCATGCATTCTCTATGGAGATCCTCTGCTGGAAGTCAGCAAGAGACAATAACTTCACTGCACAATAGCTGTCTCCACCCAAAGAATAATAGAAGTATATGCATCCTGTGTGTCCCAGGATGGCTTCTTAATATGATTCTTAGGTGCTCCTACTTCCAATACTGAAAATTAACCAGGGTATTTGGAAATAGTGCTACTAAGCATGAACTTTTAAAGGTGACTTTGTAAAGCCTAAATCTGTTGAATTTCAATTTCAGAAAAGCAAGTGGGCAATTAACTTCCATGACAAAATTGTAGTTGAGCAAGACTAATAGTGACAGAAAAAAAAAAAAAACCACAAAGATGCAAACACAAAGCACTTATTCTGTGGACAAAAGTTTTCTTTTGAAATTCTAAAATGAGGAATCAAAGATTCCTTTGGGGTTTTTTTGAGCAATTAGCTTCTTATCAGAGGAATTTAATAACCATGGAAAAACAAAATTAAGTCCTTTAAGAGAGGTTTGTCAGGGAAAAAAAAGAATATAGTTTCTTGCAAGACACTTTCCACACATTCCAGATAAATTATTTCCTTCTGGAAAAAAATCATCAAAAAACTAGTAGTAGATAACATCTTTCTCAGGAACAGTTCAGACACCTGCACTATAAATACAGAAAAGTATACAAGTATTAAGTTCCTCAAAGAAGACGAATTCTTCCACAGAGTTTCATCATTCTGACTGACAACAGGGCTAGGGCACATGTAGCATGTTACAAACACATTTTTCAGGTAAAATCTTGACCCAATTCAAAAATCTTTCACTGTCCCCATTTGGACTACAGTTTCACACTGGAGTGGTTATATTTTATACCCAAAACCCTTACAGTCATTTTTATTTTTAAGGATATGCTACTCATAATCAGCTCAAGGACCACACAAAATTTCTATTTATCTAGAAATTATAATGATATTATTCTACAACTCATGGGATAATATAAATCCAGCTGTGAGATAAAGAAAATTCGAAAAGTAGATATATATCATTTATTCTTTAAGGATTTGCATGTATTAAAATAAATATTTATTTAAATAAATTAGGGTATATGCCAGACAATGGATAGTTAAACCAAGAATATGATAAGAAAACATTTCAATAAGGAGGATTTTTATGTAGTCTGCCTCTCATTTCTTTGCTTTCTAGTCAGACTTCTAATGAACTAACGGTATACCCATAAATTATATAAATCATAAATGTGCTATATATTATAAAAGAGGTATTTTATTGTTCGAGGTGACTACTCCAAACAAATCTCAGCTGCAAAAAACTCACTTTGAAATGGATTTACTGATCTCATTTTAAAAGTTGCATTAAAGATATCTGCTTTTCATCTGGATAGTGCAGCTCTAATAGCAGCATATTTAGGTGTGGAGCATCCAATATTCAAGCCCAATGAAGTCACAGAATCACAGAATTGACCAGGCTAGCAAAGACCTTGGAGATCACTGAGTCCAACCTATGATCTAACACCACCTCATCAACCAAACCATGGCATTAAATGATTAGAAGTGAAGAGATTGTGGAAAAAATACAGAGAAAATCTCTACAAATTAGCTTAACACTTTAGCTCACAGTTTACACTCAAAATCTTGCAATGAAAGCACCAACCCACTAAAGTATTTGAAAGAAAAGACTCCATAAGCTTCATGCAACTTGCCTGTAGAAGGGCTGTGAACAAACTAACAGCACAATTCCTAATTAGAGCTGAAATGTCAGGTTTAAAAAGTAAGAACATCTTCTCCTGCAGCTAGTGAATTGACAGAAGAACAGAAAAGGAATGTGAACAATATCTCAAACTGTCATTTCTGATTTAGCACTAAATGTAATTACAATGGTATGTTAAAAGAATATATCCATGCCCAAAGACCTGGAGTGATCATATATTGAATAAAACTGCTTGATGAAATGTTAAGTCTGCCCCTTTGCACCACATTTAACTTTTCTATGAATCCATCCTTTTATATTACAAGAAGACCCCATAAATTTTATCAATTTATTAGATAGAATTGAGATATATTGAATGTAGAATCCAACAGAACCTATTACTAGTCATACCACGGGAAAATTTTTTCAATCTTCAAATTCACTAAAATTCATTATAATCTCCTTTATATCAATGCAGCTATCAGAATGACTGAGAAGACCAAGTTTCTCTAAATGATACATTCAGCCCAAGAAGAGATTCTTAAACCTGAAATTCTGACTGGTGAAATAAGCTGAACAGGTCCTGATTTGTCTGTCTGGTAGTTAACCAAGAAGTTAAGAACTTTTGCCATACCAGATTATCAAGGGTTCAGGTTTTACTTATGAGAAAAAGCCTGATACAACTGAATTATGATTAAACAAACTGAAGGAATTTATGATTCTGCCTTAAATGGTCTGTATGGAAGATGCAAGGTTACTCAGTCACCATTTTGTTTGTTTTTTTGATCCAGAAAAACATGCAGGTGGCACCAGAGCTGCATTGCCACACTGTTCTTTTCCTTCTGATTCAATAAGGAACTGCCAACTGGTTTGTTTACTGGAAAGGTCAAAAGCCAGAGAGGAAACTGGTATGGATAACAGTGCCTACCTGAATACTTAGTCATTAAGATGAAAGGTGTCCACTGAGGGCACTGTGCTTCACCCTGCGCTGAGTTATCTGGGCATGCTAGAGAAAGCAGCTTCTCCTGGAGGTAGAACTATACCAAAGCACTGGGAGAAGTGATTTTGTAAGACACCCTCACAGAAAAACAAGACTAGTACTGGCCAAAAGCGTTGGCAAATACTGGGTCATAAAATAAATGTAGCATGATGTCAGTCCGGATGGAAGGAGCTGGAAATTGCCTTCATTCCACATTTGGAAAATAGCTTCAGTGGAAGACTGTTGAGAAAAGGAGATATTTTAGAAATGTTGACTCACTCTGTTTTGACATTTCATTTAACGCCAACTTTTATTTTTGTTTTGAAACGGTATTTTTCATTCCCAAATTGCTTTCTAAAGGGAAGGCTAACAAACATTTCAACTGACATCTCCAAAGATGTGGTTGTTTGAGGTTCTTTTCCCAGACTTCAAATTTACTTTTTTTCCAACCAAAGCAAGAAATCTGCTACATGATCAGGTTTAATTTAAAGGCTTAGAAACCCAAAGCCTGTGGAGATCTTTGAATTGTCACATCAGAAGATAACTACAAGAACACAATATTTTGTTATTAAAAATAAAAAAAAAATCATAAAAGAGCTCCTCTGCTGTCCCTCATATTTTCCTTCTCCCAAATCCCAGTAATTTTCCTCCTTTATCTGGGATCCATTTTCTCAGTTCTGTTTGTAAGCAGCAAGATCTGTCTCCAAGCAGCATTTTTGCTGAAATCTTCCTCTTTTCACAGTAAATCTGCTAACTTCTTCCATGTATGTTTTCTGTGTTCTAAGGTCTTCCCTACCCTTACCATCATTTCAGCCTGGTGGATGTCTGGACTCCAACTCTGCTGGACCCAACTCAATTCCACAGCCTCTTTCTGAGTGACACTATGTCCCAGTTCAGCAAGATGTTAATGGTGAACAGTGAAAATAATTAAGCAATCCAAGCACTCATACACGTAACTAATTAGTCTAGAAGAAGCAGGAAGCAGACAGTATGTTCTGAATAAGTTCTGTTAATGAAGAATAGTCTGACAGAGACAATTCTAATTTCACCATGGTATGTCTAATCTAATTATGTTAATAGTTTATTTGCACTCTAAATCATCTCTGTCAGCTCAGATATGGAAATCTGGTAGATATCACACAGTGCTAGTGAAATCTAATGAGAACTCTCTTCCCTGAATGTTCGTTCTATGTGAGCATGAGTGTTGCATTGCTCTGAATACTAGGCCAGTTGGGAATTCCTTGATGAAAATGCTGTTTGAGTATTTTCCTTGGGAAAGACCAGTGCATCACAGAAAAGTGTTTGCAGGAACATTACTTGAGACACTTCTCAGGTAGGTTGTTCTAAGTTGTTCCTCCGTTGGGCCTTGCAGTCAGTAGTACTTTGGAGTACTCCTAAGGCCAGGACCAAAAGATTATCATTTGCATAAGGAATATTCATCCCACACTGAGTATTTTTCTTATAAATATATTCTTAACACCAACTCTTCAAATAAGCCCTCACCAGACAGGGCTATTCTTCATTGTACTAGATAGAGCAACCTCATTCAGGGACTGAAACACCAACTCTACATCACTTAGAGTTGGTGGAGAGAAGGTGGAGGCAGTGCTTGAAAGATTATGGAAGTGATGCCAACAATAAGGAAAGTTAACCCAAGAGCCTGAAAAGCTATAACTTATACCAGTGTTTGACTGCATGATATTTAAAACTTCTAGGCAGAAAATTATTCAGAAAATTTGAGAGTACTCTGATAAATAAAAATGGTCAAGGAAAAAGGAAGGACAGTTTCTTGACAGAAAACTAGACAGTCAGACCAGAAAAAGGAAGATGACCAGGTGCCACATAACAAATGGTCATGCTAATCTCAGCCATTACAGGTGGACTATTACCAATTATTCAAAAAGCATATCATAAAGAGATGTTTAACTTCATTAAAGAAATACAATTTTTAAATCAGTGTAGGCCAGAAAAAAAAAAAAAAAAAAGCAAATTCCTTCAGTACATCATAAGGGGCAGGAAGATAATAGGCATCTCAAAGTCAAAATAAATGACAGCAATCAAAGTACTGCTGTATTCTGTTCAAGTCACATGTATTCAGAGCTGCAAAACTAAAAGGTGTCATGTCATACTGCAACAGCCAACACTGAAACATCCCAAAAACTGCTTAGCTATCTAGACAGTAAGCTAAGAAACTTCAGATGAGAGAGATCCCAAAAGTATGTCTAGTCCTGTCAGGTGTGTGAGGATTTCAGAGCTTCATTTATCCACACACACACACTCTTGAGAGACCATTTGGTAGTCCTTAGTGTATTCCAGCTGGTCTCCATGGCTGTGGATATCCCTCACACCTCTGTCACAACTGTCAATCCCTTATGGAGGCAGTGGCCCTGGCATGCTATACTGGGTACCTATGTGAACAATTAATATAGCAAGCTCGAGGTCCCAGAAAATCTTTGGGATCACCAGGAAGAAGACCCTTTAAAGACCTCCCTCTCCATCACTCATTAAGGGAAGAAGGAAGCATGTACAGAAAGTATTTCCACTTTTTAAATGAGTGGAAGGCCTCTAAGTCTGGAGAAATCAGTTGAGTTACCATCCTGAGGTGCCTGCAGAGAAGCTGCATGTTCACAGAAAATCAGACTGTACAGTACTCCTGTACAGTACTAGAGCTTTAGGTGGCAGCTCTGCACTCACAGAAAATCAAACTGATGAATAATTCATCATAAACTCTGTTTTTGAGGTATGCATGGAGAATATTACCAGTGCCTTAATAACCGTAAGAAGCATTTTATGTTGGCATTGAAAAGAAGAGCTCTAAATGACATTCTTGTTGAGGAACAATCAAATTTATCATTCCTTCTGCACCATTATCTCAGACTTCTCCCACTGACTGCCCTGTCTGTAGCAGAAACATCTGCCTACCAAGCAGCTGTCCATTCCCATCTTTTTGTAGTGTGTTCTTTTATTCTTTTAAGGAGTTTGGACAGTTAGTTACAAGGGGGTATCTTCTGGTGCCCCATGTACCATGTTGGTTTGTTCCCTATAATGCATTCCTCCCACTTTCCCTAGTAAACACACCCAGTCTTCCAGAATTCTCCCTGTCACTCATTGTAGCCCTTCCCTCCCCCCTTGTCTGTTATCTGTAACCCCACCCCTTCCCCTAGAAGCTTCCGTGAACCTCGCTGCCCCGTTGGGGCATGTGACCCTTTCCCTCCTTACCCTTTCCCCTATTGGACTCCACATTGTAAACCCCTCCCCTTTTTCCTCCCTTAAACTCTGTTCATGGGCCCATGAGTGGTACCCACCCCCTAATTGTAATTACCTTAAAATCCCATGTGCCAAGGTGCTTGGGGTTTCTGTGGTGCCTGAACCGCTCGAATGAGGATCTCATTGATCTTTGGACACTCTCTCTCTCCAGTAAATCTGTATTTGGGAACTTCAAACCAGAAGCCTTCCTTGACATTTTTATCTTTTCTCTGACATTGACCACCATGAACAAGAGCCTTCACAGATTCAGCCTGTGGAGTCTAAACTAACCCGGGCTGTTTGCCACTCCTGGCACGACACCGGAGTGCAGCACCATCGGGGAGCTAGCTGGGACTCCGGGGTCGCGTCACCATTTGTCTTCCTCATATTCTCTGCAGCTGGTAGTGTCAGTTACCAGCAACATGGCTGGTCCTTCTAGAAAATCTCTGCCTGAGGGAGAATATCCAGGTGTTGCACAACCACCTCAAAAGTTTTTTGGCCCCAGAAGCCTCACTCACACGCAGCTGAGTAAGAAGAGCTCTTTAGTTGCTCTATTTGGGCTGTAGGAGAAAATTACAGTGGAAAAGTATTTACAGCTCAAATGATTAAAATATTCAAACTTCCATTATTGTCAATTTACTGACCAATGTTTTGAAAATTTCCAGTAATTGATTTTTTTCATCTGTTTCTATGAAACAAGCTGGATGATAAGTACTTACTGTGTGAAAGAGCAGGTTGTTTGAGAGGTACAGTGGAACGTTTTGAACACCATCCTCTAAATCTAATTATATGGAGACAAGTCAACCTTCAAGATGAAATTCTTAATGAGCAGTTTAACTTCTACCAGACAGATGAGAAAATTCAAAAGCCAAACTTTGCTGAAAGACAAGCATTCAGGAAGAATGGGAAGAATTCAGAAATACAATCCCTCAGGTAATGCCTGGCAGACATATTCCATTTTAAAAAAATTTTTTTAAAATCATAAAAAGAAAAAGAAAAGAGACCTATTTTCTTCTCACTGAAGACTTTGTTTACAATAGTTTTTCTTTCTCTGATTATCAAAAAGTTTGACAAACCCTTCCAAATAACTGCTGTAATTTACGAAAATGAGAAGCTTTATATATGTACTATATATGTAATTCCTAGCTTATGTATGTACTAATACATGCAGTTTTATGCAAGTGCATCCATATGTACTTCATGTTTTTCACACTGTCAGTATTGTATATTCACCAGGCTACTTAAGTTTTCAAGGTGAGGGTAGTGGCTCTCTGGAGCTGTATGTGGAGAGTCAGTAAGTATTTTGCTTAGGAGAATGGACCGTTTAAAGATTTGACAGTACCACTGTGAATCAAGACTATATATATATAAATAAATATACAGAGATGTGTATAGATATATATAGATATATGTATGTCTTCAAAATCTTTCCTGCTCAGATCACATCTTCTTCCAAAATACATTTTAGACTTGAGAGAAAAAAATGGCAATGGCAGGAGCATAACAAAACCTTTCTGGGTTTAGAGCCTGTGTTTATTTGTCTACCTTATTTCCTTATCTCTGCACAAATACTTAAAACTAGTAACTTGAGTAGATAGGATTTTTTCAATGGGAATTCACATGAGGGGAAAACTCTTTGGACCTTCATTACTCTCTCACAAGGTAACCAATGCTCATGAGTTCATATGGAACTCTGTTACAGAAAACCACATTGTATTTTGCAGATACAGGCCTTGATTCCGAGAAAAAAAAGTGTATCTTTGTTCAGATCGATAAATGGAACTGCACATGAGTTCAAAGGCAAGTGGGCCCACATATTTGCAGAACTGAAGTTTCACTTTCATCCTTAATAGTGATAGCTCAGACCTTTCTTCCACACTTGTTTGGAATTTGGATTTTGCCCCTCTAAAAGCTGGAGAAAATACCAGAAGTTCTCTAGAAGGACTTCTCTCTCTAAATAACTCAGACTGCTATAGCTGTTTTGAAAAAGAAAATCTATTCATTTCTGATAAGCACATGATCTTATTTGAAAATTATTTATGTCAACTGCTTTAACATTCTTCCCATTCATACAATAGATCTCAGAGATAATACTGCCTCCATTTAAAGTTGATTGACAGTAGATAAGACCCACATTTTGGTTACTTATAATTTCACTAATACTAACCATTCATTTCAACATTCCCCAGTCCTTCTATTGTTTTTATTTCAATTTAAAATTACTCAACTTTTCCACAGAACAAAACAATTCATGCTTGTAGCATTTTCTAACCATTGTACTGAGAGCCGTCAGAGCCTTCCTGCTGGGGCGAAGGCATTTGTAAAATAAGTCTTTTACATCAAGGACAAGCATTTTTCTTCTCATGCAAAAACTCATCCAGATGTCTATATTCTGGGACCGCTGTTCAATAAAAATGTTTGCACAGTGTTACTAAGACTAGGTCCATAAACTTCATCAGTTCCTTCTTCTTCACATTCCACCTTAGTAACACATCTCCTTTGTCATGCGTTTTTCCAGAGACTACAGGAATCTTACCTCACAAGGACTCCAAGAGGTACAGCCAAGGAAATCTAATAAAAACAGTCCATTAAGAACTTCGAGAGTCAAGTCAAGACTCTCTTATTTGCCCCCAGTAGCAGCAGTAAATGCTCCTATACTGTTTTTCCAAAGGATTCTCCATGGGCAACAAGACTAATTCGTATTGTGTAATAGTCTTTTGTTTCTAAGAAACCTGTCATGTACTGTAGGAGGTGGAAGATGCATTGGATGAAAAGGAAAAACAGGTTAAGAGAGTAAAATGGTGTCCTAGATAACATCCTTCTACCCAGATGCTTACTACAGATGCCAAGTAAACAATTTATCATAAAAACATTTGGTTGATCATTGTCTTCCTTAAGTTTTAAGGCTCATTTTTTAGACACTTGAGATGTGGCTATGGAAGTATTGTATGCTCAGTATTGCAGCTGAAATTAATCATAACTAAGTTATTGAAATACAAAATTGTTTTTTAATGTTAAATGCCCTGGAGAAGTTAAAAAAAAAAAAAAGGCGTTAGGCTACAAAACTCCCTGTCACTTCTGAAGAACTACATGAAATATTAGTTTTATTGTTTCAATAACAACAAGAAAAGATAAGCATGGATTTTTTAAATTTCAAGGGGACCAATTCAAGAGACACTCAGAACATGAAAATTCTATTTTAAATCATTACTCTTTAGATGTCAGAAAATCAGTTCAGGTCTCATAATTGCTTGTTAGGGACTACTTATAGGGACTGATAGAAATGGGTTTAGGGGAATGAATAAGCTTCTGAAAATATGAGGTGATAATCTGAGGCCCATTGAAATCTCTGTGTTGCAAATAGGCTCTATTTCACTATTGCAATAGTGAAAAAAACCTCACTCACCCAATATTTGTTGAGGAACTGGAGCCCAGTGTTTTTGAGGCGAAATCACTGACCTCTACTACTTCACTTCAAGAGAACTCAGTTATCTGAAGCAAAAATAAGTTATTTTTTCCCTCTGTGGAACAGTCACCAGAAAGCAATATATTGCACTGCTTCATAAAAAAAATAGCCAAAACACCACAGCACCCTAAAAGTATCACTGTTAACTGAAAAGTTCAGTTGGTCAAGAATATAAAACTGTCATTTCCTTTATAGAAAAAAAAAAAAAAAGTTGTTTTTATTTCCAGGCCAGGAAATTTTTTTATTCTTTTTTTCTTCTGTGTTTCAATCAGATGGGAAAAAAAAAGCAAACACATTTCTTTTAAGTTTACCTGAAACTAAATATTTCAGTTGTTAAACTGAAATAAGCTACTATTTGTCTTCTTTAATATATTACCCATTTATCCATGTTATATAGTCTCCAAGTCTGTGGAGTTGTTTTCTTTCTGATGCAGTGGGTGAGGGGGAAGAGGGGAAGAATCAGAATGCTTATAGCTAATTGAACACTTAAATACAGGCATTTTTGAGGAAAATACACACTTATTTGTGAGAAAGATTTATTTGTTATAGAGTTGTATTATTCAGTCTACTGGAATTTTATAATTGAGTTTTATACTCAAAGGATAAATACTTCTTTGCTGGTGCTTTATTTAACCAAGTATTAATAGCAAAGCCCACTAGGTTATTATTTTATTATTTTTTTATTTAATGTGACAATGAGCAGGCTATAATTTGTCTCTTCCTGAAGTTATAGGAAATACTACTTTCTCCTGTAGGCATACTGTCAACACAAAAAATGCTTGTCATGCAACAAAAATAGAGTATTTGGCAAGCACAGGATAGATCTGATTTTGTTGGTATTTTAATTACATATTTTAGAAAAAGTCCACCTTCATCAGTTTGGACTTTTCAAGTCCATCTTATAAATAACTCCCTTGATGGAAATTACTGAGACCTACCTGACAGCAGGAACAGCCCACACCTCAGCTGTTACACACCAGAATGGCTCACAGCTGAGGATCAGGGCTAGCAAGGAACCTGAGATCATGGCAGAATGTTTCTCCAACACTTGCTATCCTCAGACCCCCTTGGTCCAACTCTGTTTTATTACTGCAGCAAAAGAGCAGCAGAAACACAATGCTTTTTCCTCTTTAAGAGGAATATTTTGATTTACTGGAGGACTACTGGTGAAATACAAAGAAATGTAGCGTAAGAACATTTTACATTCATTTCAGTTGGTGGCACAGCAGCATTCTGCAGATGTCTGTGTCTGTCGAGAAGATGAGTTTCCCATTCCAGGTCATATTTTAGTCTTTTCTTTAAATGCAATTTTTAAAATAAGAAAAGGAGAGAGAAGGAAAGCCTGTATTTCCACAGATACTGACACTGAAGGAGCCCAGTTTCCTATGGATTTAGATCTTGCATAATTTTATATCTCAGAGGCTAACTGTACTGGAAGTACAGAAAGTTCCAAGTTTTACTCTGCAGACTTGGTCCCTTAGGGCATACATTGACCACATCTTAGCTTTATGATAGGATGTGACATGAGCTCATAGCACAGCTTGGATACAGCAGGGATTGTAGGTACAGTTATGCATCACTGCTCTCGGTACCCAAAGCAGTGTGCATTCTTTCTCTATGCCCCTTTTCACATCTTTCCACCCAGAATTTCCTGGAATCCTGTGACCTGAGTACTCAGAGTGTAACAGATCCCTCAACTGAGCCACTTTTACAGATTTCCTCCTCCACTGGCTACACATTTTCACAAAGCTTTGAGAGTTCAATTACCTTTGAGGCTTCTACCTGTTTGCAAAATTTGGCTGAAATATTTGAAGGAGGCAGCTGTTACAGGGTGGGAAGAAAGTGAAAAGGGAAAGGTGCTGGTTACACTCCCAGACATGAAAAGTGCACTCAAAAGAAAAAAGGCAAAGCAAAGAAAGAATTCCAACTAGGTTCCACACATAATACATTTCATAAAAGCTGCAGTGTGTAAACAAAAGCAGTAAAGCACGCTTTGCCATATATTATCAGATAACATGCAGAAACAAATGGATTATTCATTACTAACTCCAATGATTAATGTGTTTTCAAATTCATATTGCTTTTTCTTATAGCTGTAAAGAGATTACTTTGTTTAAATGCATGAATTGTAGCTTCACAAAGATTACTAAAAAATTTTAACCACATCTTCAACATTAGAACAGTCAAAATTTCCCCTCAGAGTGGCCCCATGCTGAACCCAAGTTGACCTAAACCAATAGAGAACACTATTTGCATGTTCCTAAAAGACATAGTGGGTGATAAAATTCCTACATTTATTTGCAGGCACAGGCATGGAAAACTTTTTTTTAAACTACTGGTCATTATGGTTTTCTTTTTCCTATAACACATAATTGTATTACAAAATACATTCTTATTATAGGGTAATGCAGACAAAAGTAATGATGTATAGATGGGCATAAGCACTGAGGCTTTCAGATACTATCAGAGCACTATGATAATAAATACCTCTGTGTAAAAGCATAGATCTTCTAGTGTCCTTCAGACCTTATTAAAGGCCCTTCCCCAAATCAGTGTCACAAAAAAGTATTTTCTCTGAAACATCTATATGTGGCCCCAAAAGATACACCAGGATTTTTGCAAGTGGTCATTTTGAGCTACTGGTTTACAGGTTATAAGATGTTCCTCTGTCTGTCAAAGCAAGTACTTTTTTTTTTTTTTAGGTAATCCCAATTTAAATTTTTCAATATGAGCAATGTTTACTTCTTTTTCCTCCATCTTGGATACCAAAAATGCACCAGCTGCCTAAGAATAGCTTCTGCCTTTTCTTTTTTAAAGATTTTTGTGCACTATGGCAGACACATCTCCTGAAACTTGCATGTCTATGCCAAGTTGTCTTTCCCTACGAGCCCTTTACTCCTCAGCTTTTCCCCTCTCAAAAATAACTAAAGAAAAAAAAAATCTTTTTTTCCCCATCTCCCACCTCCCTCAGCAGCAATGCAACTAATACAAGGGAAAAAAGGTCTTTTACAGTTTCCAAAGATGGATAAAACAAGACTCAACTGATAATTACCTCCTCTCTGAGCTTTCACTGATCAAAGCTAAACTTCTGCTCAAAAAAACTTTCCTTCAGGAAATTCTGAGTCCTGGCTGGTTCCAATCATGCTGTTAAAGAAATAAAATCTATTTAAATAAGGCTTCTATCTAAACTGTACTAAGTATTTTTTCCTGCATGAAGAATCTCGTAAGAATGAAGTTGGGCTTATACTCTGGTCTCAGAAAGGTTTCTCAATTAGTAGTTAATTGAAATTTCTCAGTGTTTGATGATCTCCTACTATTTTTGTGAACTTTGCTAAAAAAAGACTGCTTGAGAGCTGTCTGGTAAAACTTTCCCAAGAAGCATATATAAGATTACTGCCATGAACTATTTATCAGGCTGCATCTTAAACCCATACAAAAACTAAAGGCAGAACAAGAGCTTTTGGAATAGATTTATTGTTAAAATGTACCTTCATCAGAGTTAGCTGAAATCCAAATACTTCCTGGCACCTTGCTCAGTTTTATAGAAATCTGCCAAAAGCTTAGAAAATTGGGGGACTTTCCACTGACAGATTGCTTAGTGTCATGGCAGGTACTGAAATCTGAAAATGCTTACAGATAGCCAAGATTCACAGCCTCATTCTCTTCAGACAAGGACTCCACATTTCTACTTTCCTTTTAAAACTGAAGACGAATCAGTGTTTAAAATCTCAGTTTCCATGAAGTGAACTTAAATGGTGTCCTTCATTTGCTATATCAATGCCCAAAGCAGGGTATCAGCCTTGTATTTACATTTCCAGCCTCCCCCCAGTTCCCACAGCAGACTGACCCTTGAAAAGTACTGTTTTCCAGAAAGCTCTTTCAGGCAAGGCCCCTTTGGCACTCACTTCCAGGAACAGATATGACAAATAGACTTACTAATCCCACATAGTTTCTCCCACCTTGACTGTGCCTTTCCCTCCTCCTTCTTCCCTGTGTTCATCAGTTGGTGGTGACACTGCATTTCAGTCTCTTTTATAGCCCCAAACTTACAGAGTTTTTTTTCATCTTCCAATGACAAGTTTAACAGACAACAGCTTCAAAGCACAGTTTCTCACCTGGAACCACAGTCCTCACCATTTGAGATCCCTCTGGTGCAGTTGTTGGCCTTGTGGTTGAATTCTGCCACAGCTCCTCACTGAGATAAATGAATCTTATTCAAAGGTTTTGCAAAGCACTGGAAGTTTATTTGTAGGACTAGGAACATAAGTGCCTTTCCAAGCTTACAACCACCTGCAAATCAGTCCCTTACTTTTTATCACTGAGGAGCATGAGGCTGATTCCCAGGACCTTAAGATGCATCATAAAATCATAGAATCTTAGAATTTTTTCTGTTGGAAAATACCTTTAAGACTTTTCACCCACCACTGCCATGTCCACCATGAAATTATGTCCCCAAACATCACATCTATCTTCAGCGATGGTGATTTCACCACTTTTCTGAGCAGCCCATTCCAATGCTCAACAATTCTTTCAGTGAATACTTTTGTCCTTACATCCAACCTCAACTTCCCCTGGTGCAACTTGAGGCAATGTCCTCTCATCCTACCACTTGTTACTGGGAGAAGAGACCAACTCCACCTGGCTACAACATCTCTTGAGCAGTTGTAGAGACCAATAAAGTCCCCCTGAGCCTCTTTTTCTCCAGGCTGAACCACCTCAGCACCCAGATCCTCATCCCCAAGCCTGTAGCATTGCACAAGGTTCTGAACTATTCTGACAGAGTCCTGACAATTGTCTGAGGACAGTGGAACAGGATTTTCTTCTGTTTCTTTTCACTGGTTTAGAAGTTGATTTCTTGTAGCTCTGCAAAAAAATCCTTGGCATGAAATTGTGCAAAATAGTCACTTTTGTACCTAGAGCTGGTTTTATCCCAAAATTTAAAGTATAAAAACTGGATGAATGTAACTGCAATGTCTTTGCCAGGAACATAATGGAAGGAATGGGTTCAAATTTGAAAGGGTTGCTAATGAGACATTGATTAAAAACTTCATCCATAATGCTGGAAAAACTCAACTAAACATTCTGATGCTCAAGAAGCTCATCTAACATGAATCAGCTGGCTTAACAGACCACTTTACTTTAAAATGAGAAAAGAAAAACATCAAAACGGTAGGTAGCCAGGGAATTCATCCACTGTGCATAGAAAAACACATTATGTCATACCAAAATTATAACAATTTTGCAGTCCTTTCTTGGGGATTCAGTTGCTAAGGGCAGTTCACTGCTTTCCTTTCATGCAGAAATGGCTTCTGCACTCTCGAGTGGCAAAGCAGAGCTGTCCTGCCTGCCTGGTTCACCGTGCTCCTCTCAGCTGACCTGGTAACTCCTACTAGGCATCACTTGCCACTGAATGCTCTGGTTAATCTCTTCAGCTTTGCTCATTTTAGTTTTTAGCCAAATTACATGAAACACTGGCGACTACCACAGCAGTCGCACTTAACCTGCATGCCACTAACATGTCTTTCTGTTTCTTGGCTGACAATAAGCCCTTAAGTAGCTTTTCAAACAGTTTAATTAAACATACTAACCCCCCAAACAGTTCTTCATTTTTCAGACTGCTCTTTCTGTATTGCAGAGTTGGATGGTGTACAGGTTAGGACAACCTCTTCTTTCAATCAGGAGCAGTTTCAGACTGTGCCTAGCTTCATTTTGTTTGTTACTACTCCCTGGAAGGAAAGGCATTTCTCATTTGGTAACTCTGTTCTTCCCTAGACTACAGAAGAACTGGTTTTGCCTTAACTTAAAGCCTTAGTTACCAATCTTTCACACCAAATATGTGCACAGTCATAAAAGTATTCAGTAAGTTGTCTGAATATCACTTTGAAGAGCATTTTAGTCTGGTGCAATTTCCCCACCTGAGGATGTAATTATTCAGTAGCTGGTAGGTCAGCAAGCCCTTTAATCAGTACATGTCATTTCAGAAGATGTACCAGCTGGTGCAATTTTCACAACACATGAAATATAAAAATGAATAAATGAGATTATGGCAAAGAAAAAGAGAGCAGACATCAAATGATGCAAAAAAAAACCCCAAAACAAAAACCACACAATAAAAGGAACTGAAGGGTCATAGGCCTTTCTTCCAGTACTCAGCACTTAAAATAGGATAAAAAAAATGACTGCCAGAGTAGAGTTTTGACACTAGGGAATTGCTTTTGTGGTAGGATCAGCTCTGAATGCAAGTAAAACACAGGAATGACAACTCTGAAGAAGAAGGAATTATTTTTAAGTGAAACATCTGGGATGAATAAACTGTTGAGATACTGAAGGTTTTGTTCTTAATGAAGGCCAGACTGCTACAGGTATTGCAAATAATAAATTAAATTCATGCCACAAGAAAAAATCTCTAATTTCACAAAAGTTACATCAGAACTTCCAGAGTCACGACAAGACAGGGAGACAGGAAAATAGAGGTTGTGTAGAGGAGCACTGTGTAAGCCTCACTGCATGGGGTTAGGACACCACAGACTGCAAATGGTGAGATCTGCACATACCCCTGGAGGAAAGGCACAAGTACAACACTGCTTTCCTTCCCTTCCACTTGTAGCAGTCAGTTAATACTCTGGAACAAAAAANAGAGAAGAGAAGAGAAGAGAAGAGAAGAGAAGAGAAGAGAAGAGAAGAGAAGAGAAGAGAAGAGAAGAGAAGAGAAGAGAAGAGAAGAGAAGAGAAGAGAAGAGAAGAGAAGAGAAGAGAAGAGAAGAGGAGCTGTCCTGGTTTGAGATGGCAATAGCTGAGGCAAATAGCAGAGACAAAACTGCACCTAAGCCCTGCCCAGCCCTCTGACCTGCTCATGGCACACTGCACTGCAGGCAGCCAGTGAGGCTGCAGCATCCTTCAGCATCCTTCAACATCCTTCAACATCCTTCACCTGGCTGCTGGCTGCATGTTCAGCTGCCTGTCCTGCCCCAGAAGGAGGTTACATCCACGTGCAGATGAAGGCACAGCTCCAGGCTCATGCACCCATGGACAGCCCAGCTCCAGAGGGATGTCAGGAGCTCTGGCAGCACATGCCACCAGCCAGGCTGCCTTCTTTTCCTCTGGGGAAGGGCAGCAGCTGTCAGACAGAATGTGCTGATTTGGAAATTAATGATTCACCTGCCAAGCCAATAGCTCAGCAGTGCTCTCCTCTGTCAGTGCTCTCCAGAGGAGCACAAAAGGACCAGTGGCTTTGTCACCATTATGGCAAGGGAAGTTTCTTACATGACTAAAGAATTTCTTCCACTGTCTTCAGAAAGGCAGATAAATGCATTTCTAAGTCAAGGTGATGAGTTAGGGGTTACTGTAGGAAGAACAGAGTTCCTGTATAGGCATATACATAATCTTAGATGAAGCTTTGCACTTTCAAGGTGCTTTTACTTTTTTTGAACACTTGCTTTGTTGTTTCCTCAGATGTCACTACTGCAGAAAGCAATTTGCTTTTCTTTTTCAAAAGCTAATATTGAATCAATAACTAGCTTCTGCTAGCAGTGTCTCTTACTAGATATTGTGCTGAATAGACTGTGAGCAAGAGGTACCACAGCTTTCACATAAAAGTAACTTAAGTAACAACAATATTCAAAATCAGGTTGTGTCTCTATTTATCAATAACCCCCAGTTTGATCTGGAAAATATAAAATATTTTTTAAAAGGAGCTCAGAGAATTAGAGGGGATATTTTTCCTTGGCTTAAGATAAAGTGTTTAGCTCAAACACGTTTAAGGTATGCATGGAGGCAGCAAAATCTGGTGTATGGATAAATCAATAATACAGAATAAAATCTAAGAAAGGAAAGAAGGGGCATCCCATGGAAGAGATGGAATGACAGAAGAGAGTGTGCCTGGAGACACCACACCACAGCCACAGTACCACCAGGAGAACAGAACTAGGACAAAGTAGGTTCATGGCACTTCAGGCTTCAGCCTGCCATCAGTACACAGAGGAAGACATTTTGCACTAAATGCATTTCAATCACAAAGAGTACTACTCCTTGCAAGCACATGGCACTGGGCTTTTTTTAAAGAAAGATGAAAAATCTACTGTCAAAACTGAAGTTGCCACATGAAGAAGCAAAATCTTCTTCAGAATATTACTTGCTGCCCATATAAAATAGAAGCTTGAAAGATGGCATCCTACCCAGTGTCAGTTTCTTCTCCAGAGCCATCAGGCTGGTACTCTCCTTGAGCAACACACTGACTTTCTAAATAAGTCATGACCCTTCTCTACACTGCCTGGTAATGTGAAGTGCTGTACTATGTGGCAGAACAGGCAATGCTGTATGCCTCATAGAAAAGTGTCTTTCAAATCATGTACGCCTTAAAGTGGGATTTCTCCTCTTTAAAATGAGAAAACCTAGCAGGAGAGTTAAAAAAACATTTAGTACCCAACCTCATCACCATCTGGTCAGATGTGATTATTATACAGTTGAGCAATCTCCTGCTAGCTGCACCACAGGGGAATTTTTAAAAAGGCTGCCATTTACCATTTATAACTGTAGCAGGGAATAAGTGGAATATATGACTAGCATTTTGTGCCAAAAGAAGGGGCTTGCTTTGATTTAGAGACACTGATTATTTCACATGTAAATCAACAGATTTGTGTAGATAAAATAATTTACAGGAAGAAAAACAGCAGGTTTGCAAGGTGCCATTAAGGCTCCTGAACCAAGCAGAACATTTACACCTGCACTATTAATTGATCACAAAAGCCCCAATGCCAACGTGTGTGAAAAATGGTTCCCTTTAAGACAACAGATGCTTCATTGTTAATAGGAGTTTCACACATAAAAAATAAAAGTTGTAGAAGACTGCCTGTTCAGCCCCATATATACACAATGAATATTAGAAAGTCTTAATTAAGCTCCATCCCATCACCATCAAAACTGAGTTATTGTAGGAAGCAGAAGTTGCAAGAACACAAAAATAGGACAATGTTTGATCACTAAAGTAAGAATATTGTCAGTAACCATTTGGGGAGAAAACATCTATAGACTTTTTTTTCTCACATGGATAAATAAGAAAAAGAACAACTGTGAATGTCATGCATCTGGAATGAAACAGCCATTGGGTACATTACAGACCAAAAATGAGAAGCAAAACATTATGTGCTTGTCATAAACACAGAAAATCTCAGTGAACTGTGATGCCACTATCACAGCATACTAATAAACAGATATTATCTGCCCTAGAGAATTATTTATACCTTTATCTTAAGCATGGTTCATTTGGGATTGGTTGTCTTGCTCTGATAATTTTACAAGATTCTGTATTTTCAAGTTTAAATTTTTTTAAATACATTTTGTTGTCACTTGTAATCACACCTATCAGTAATGGCTGTTCTTTTCCTGCTCTGGGAGAATAACCTGGGCTAAACACACCAGCTAAGTAACCTTTAACCTTCTTGCTCCCTCTCACTTCTACAATCTTCTTAGTTGGAAATGTTATTGTGATTTTTGGTTATGGTTGTGCAAAGACCTTGCTTTTACCTGCCAAGCTAATCATTTAACTGTTTCTCAAATGGCCAAAGCCATGCTAATGAAATAAAATCCTAATGGTTTATAACAAATCAAAGCCACCTATATCACAAGTTCATACACAATATTATGTTGAATTATTCTCTTCATAGTTTCACAGAATTATGATAAGCCCCAAGATGTAACTGCAAACAATATAGTAGAAACTGAATTACTTATTTGCTCTACAGTTCCCTCACTAAAATGCCAAAAGCATCTAAACACAGACACCTTAGTCAGAAACCTAAAAGTGTTGCCAAGTATTTCAGTATTTTTTTTTAATTTTGTTGCCATTTCTATGAGTTATATATTTGAATGTAATGAAATTACTCAAATCTTCACATGATCAGGCACACATCCAGGCCAATGGCTACACATGAATGACATTGGCAAATTTTGGGGGCATAAACTTCTGTCATGGGAATAAATTCTGGGACACTAACAGCTGCAGAGCAGCTGGACAAAACAGTCCTCCCTAAACTCCATTTGCAAAGGTAGGAGAAATTATGCAATTAGGAATGGTCCCAACAACATTCACATTTTTCCAGATTAATATCAATTCATGGGTTCTGTGGTGGGGTGTTTTGGTTTTTTCTCCTCTCATGCCAGTGTTCTACCTGCCAGTCTTGAAAAGAGCAAATTCTGTAATTACTATTAACATAATTCTCTGATTCTGGAACAGTTTCAGGGCTATGGACATCTGAAGAAGTAAGCAATATTAAGTACTGTCTCCTTTCTTCCTGTCTTTCGTAAGACAGGGAAAGAAAAAAAATCTCAAATGCCAAAACACTTGGAATAGTTAACATTGCATCAGTCTCTAAACCCATCCACGTCTTACGTGTTTTTTCTTTTTTCTCTGGAGACAGCAGCAATGGATTTTCCTGTAAGAGCAACAGTGTTCTGTAGCACAAGAGTCTGGGAATGCCTTTTTCATTATCCTGCCTCCCATTACATCCAGTATCAGAGGTCAAGAATATGAGACACATAATGACACCACTGAGGTGTCCCCACAAGTTTCATGCTATGTGACCGAGGGAATCACAACAGGCATCTCTTTGTGTTTAATAGCATCTGGAAAATTATGTTTTGTGTCTGTTGGTCTCTGCCTCTTAACCTGCCTGAATTTTCCTCATCCACATCTATCAAAAAGGAATTAATGAAACAGTTTTTATAAAAAGCCCTTCTTTTGTTTTTACACAGCTGCTTGCTAAGTTCATTTGCTGCCTCTTTGGCAACTGTATTACGAAGTCAGCTTTTCCTTACTCAGATTTTGATGTAACTTGGTTACAGCACAGAGACAAGAAGTTGTACTGTTGTACTGCTAAGGCTGGCCCTAAGGTCCTCTCAGAGTGTCAGAATTGATGGGAAGCTGAATTTCAGTCCCTGACAAAAATAAAGGAGGTAAAACCTGGATAGGAAAGGAAAAGAAAGATTATGTATATCAGGAAAACTGAACCCTGAGTGGGCATGAAAAGCTTTCAGCTCTCCAGGTTATATCTGTACAACCTTTTTAAAAGATATATCAAAAAAACAGACCTAGAAGTCTTATCACTGTTTGAAAAAAAAAAAAAAAACAAACTTGCAAATACTGAAGGTTGATATCAAAATTCTCAGGTTACCAGTAAAAAAAAAAAAGTCACAGCAATCAATATATCTTGTCCTACAACAACTGTGAAAGACAAGCAAACAACACAGCTTCTCTTGCCTCTTATCATGTGAATTTTCTCAGATAACATTCTCATCTGAAAACAATTTGAAATAGTATTTACAGCAGCTTCTCAGTCTGCACAAGATTTAGGGTTTGACAAATTATATAGTAGTAGCATATTCTGACTAAAGCATTTCTGCACACATTAAATGATTTCTCAGTGCATACCTTCAGAAAATGATGGAATGCCTGAGCTATAGACTAATCTTTGGCTATTTTCATTTAAAACAGATCTTCATACTAAAGATCCTGCAGAAATCTCAACCAATGAGACATTTTCCACATAATGTAAAACCAACCATGTGAAAAATACCTTTGTGATTTATATGGTGCTTGTTAGTGATAAGCATGTAATAATTTACTTTTTTAATTTAAATATTCCAAGCCACTGTCCAGTTGCATAAACTGGAAAATAATAGAAAAATCATTATAAGCATTTCTCTTCACTGTGCTTTATAATTTTTAGTGCATGAATTCTCAAGGCTTTTTGTCTTTTTGGATGTACCCAAATATTCACAAGAAACCAGAAACACATACTACTTTTGAAAAAAAGTTAGGTCAGGTGGCATAAATGTTAAATATAAACACTAATCTACATTTTAACCTATATTTTCTTCACTGAGCTGACACATCTGTCCTCTTTATAGTCCTTGAGAAGATCATTCAGACATGCTTCTGAGAAGACATCAAAACCCAGCAACGTCTTGAGGTTCAGGAAGATTGGTTCTCAGAATCATTTTAATGAGGTCAGAAACTTGAAATCTAGTGACATTTGAAGTGGAACATACAGAGGAGAGAAGGCACAAAGTTGCCTTGGCATGGCAGGGCTAGAAAAAGCTGTAACTTGTGTGTATATTTTAGGTTGCAGAGGTATCCTCTATACAGCAGTTCCAGACACTGGAGTGTTCTGTAACTGCAGAGTGGTGCAGGGACCTCACTGGAATATACCATCTTCCCATTCCCTTCCTTCCCTTTTAGATCAGGCCTTTTCTGCTATTCCTTTTGGCCTTATATGAGAAAGCTGCATGTTGAGCATGAAGTGAAAAAATCTTGAGCTCTTGTATTAAAAAATGTACATGTTGGCAAGGCAAGAGGGAGGAGGATGGTGCAGCTGAAAGCAGGATTGAAATTTGTCAGTCCTGCTCTACCTGGGTCCATCACCTCGAGGAGAGAGTCAGGGCTCTGCTAAATGAGGGAGAAAAGAGGGGAGACATCAGGCAGCATGGCCAAGCTCTTCACAATGAGAGCAGCACTGTGAAGGGGACATCCACAGTCAGGGGGTGTCAGCTGCAGTATTTTTGGGGAACACACAGCTGTTTTCCAGCCAAGGAGGTTTGGTACATCAGCCCCTCTGACTGCTCCCCACAGGGAAACTGTGAACTGGAGAGACAGCCTAGTGGCAGATGGGCAGGAAAGACCAAAGGACTCAGTGCTTTCCACGCATGTACCAGCATGGTTTCAGGACAGAGACAGCCAGCACTGAGAGAGCAACAGGTGACAGAATACTTAAATAAGCAGGATGAGATCAAAACCAGAGTGACATATGAGACACACTCAACAGCACTTATGTGATGTGATTAGAAACTGAGTGTTTATTGTTTGTGAAAAATCATGTCAATTACAAGATAACAGAGAATTATCCCAGTCCTATTTTTATTCCATAAAAACAGTATAGATATTTGCTGAAAAGACAATATTGAACTGATAATATTTTGAATATATATTTATATTTCATAAAATAGAAATTGCTGGCATTTTTTAAAGTCTGTAATTCCCACATTATCCTTAATTAATTACTTAGTTCTCAACAACAGAAAAACCTTCTAACAGCTCCAAGATGTCATAAAGACTTAATTTTTTAACTGAATAGTCAACATTTCTAAAATAAATATGTATGTTAGAAATATTTCTTTTTAAGTTTTTGATCAGTTTACTAGACAACAAATAATGTGCTGTTGTTGGATTTACTTTGCTTGACTTTTGAGCTACTTTACAGAAATGTCTCCCTGTGGATTTTCAACTCATAGCAGTTCTTTACCCTAATCACATTCACTTAAAGAGGATCAGAATTTTTCGCAATCATCCTGGCTTACCAAATTTCAATGATTTGCAGTCTTTCCTGTTAGTCTCAGTTTCTATTACAAAATAATGGTGCCAAAATATAAATACTGAGGATACCCACATACTTTTTTTTCTCCATTAATAGTCCTCTTCCTAATATCATCTGTTATTTTCAGAAGTTGCAACATTCATATCCAGATTCAACATAAGACTTTGTCAACTTACAGCGTGATCTGTGTCTTTGTGTTTATGCTTGTCACATCTAGTTGTATATGTAGATACTGGCAAAATGTCTAGAAAACACTTTCCCAGACCATTAAAAAGTTTAAAAATTTTTCATCACTGAATACCAAAGGAATCCAAACACCCTTCAAGACTCTCTGTGAGTGATAAGTGGTACTTTTTCCCTGGGGGAAAAGCACTTAAAATGTTTACTAAGGGAAGAGATCTATCTTAGGCTCTGTGTAATTCTTATCAAGAATTTTTACTTTATATTGATGCTACCCAGAGAGTATGGTTTAGTGAGTGTCTGGACCAGCACACTTATAAAAAGCACTTGTGAGTTTTTCGTTCTTACCATGCCTGATTTTAACTAGAAATTACATGGTAGGATTAACCTTTGTAGTAGAAATAGGTTTTTTTCCTATTCCTCAAGCAAATAATACCAAAACTAGATCTGTGTGAATTTAAAAGAATTTAGGATTTCATTCTTTCCCATTCTAGTAGCTAAATCAGCTTAATATCCCTGGAAATGAAAGAATGGCTAGTAAAATGACTCCTTAGACAAACATTTATTTGGGTTGAATATAAAAATTCAAACTGATGCTCCACTATTACTTTGGATCATTTTCAAGAACTTAACAGAGATTATATTAACTTTAATATATCTACTACAAAGTAGCTCCAAAACGTCCCATTTTTACAAAACTGGAAACTGATCTCTTTGAGAACTTTTGCATCTCAAGCCCCACTGAGACACTTAATTTGGAAGTCTAAGGCAGTGAAGTTCATTCCTGTGGGGGTTTTTTGTAATCTACTCCAACAATAACCACTTAGAAAAAAGACTTTTCCTGTTACACTTCATTCCACTATAACTTTATTAGCAAGTGCATGTTTCTAAAGCCCATTTTTTAAAGTTTTTGCTGATTAATTGAAAGACATGGGGATTCTGCAGGTGTTTCTGTGAATAAACACACACAAGAAGTGATTACATTCAGTTCCCTGTTTGTAAGTAATTTGAAAAATTACATTTAAGGTCACAAACATTCAATTGCATTCAACAAACTGTAGAATGTACAGAATTAAATTATTAATTCCCTCTCGGTCAGATTCCACTCTATAGCCCAAGGAAACTATAAAACCTGGTAAATTAAGACAGCTTGGTGACTTCCAAGAAGTTCAGTAACTGCATAAGATTTAATACCAGCTCCCAGGTAAAGAGTGGATTAAGTGAAATGCTTGATGAACATTACTAGTGGGCTTGTTTTATCAGATGAGGAAATAATCACCATAATATTGAAAAACGCACTGCACTGAAAGAATGACTCTGATCCATTCTGGATTATTAGTGAGTAGTATAAAATACACCAACTGAAGTGTAGGGGTTGTATTTTTTCAGCAAAGTTCATCCTGTACAGAGAATTAATATTGAGAGAGTTTTTCTCCCCACCAGAGGTTGTCCCAAAACCAAATTAATAGAGTTGCAGAAGGATTAATTTCTTCTTATGTATTTAATTGATAGGAAGGAAGGAAGGAAGGAAGGAAGGAAGGAAGGAAGGAAGGAAGGAAGGAAGGAAGGAAGGAAGGAAGGAAGGAAGGAAGGGAAATATATTAAATGGACATGAACATTATCAGGCCCTCCCTAGATTCACCTTCCTTATCATATTTTTATTGAAATTTAGCACTAGTTAATTTGCTAGAAAGATACATTTTCTAATTACAGGCTAAGTTCAGTGTTGGAGACTGAAGTATCCCTGTACCACTGTATTGTCTTTTAAGATGCATCCACACCTCTTTACAGACAGTCACTGCTTAAGATGGCAGTCATTTTAAAGTATTGTTTGTAAGGCCAAACTGACAGTTTGTTAGTTTCTAAATACTGAAGTAGAGATCAAAATGACGAAAGAGCGCTGAAAAAAATCACTATTGTAGACACAGGCAGAAATGATTATGGAATTACTCAGGATGTGCTATTGGTTACCTTATCTATAGGAACAGAACTGAGAATAAACGCAGTCCCAGCATTGCATCATAGCAAAGAGAGAGTGGCTGTGGTTTTGGTTTTTGAGACAGCTTGAGGAATTGCTAAGCATTTCTTAGAAGAAATTTCTAATAATGACCACCAGAACAGCTAGGCTGAATTCAACAATTGGTATTTTGCATATTTCATCTTTACACAGTCCATCTGAAATTATCACAGAAAGCAATGATGTATCTCAGCCCAGATCAAACACAAAATACAATTTTTCCACTAATAAAACCAAAGTGCTTGTCTACCATCAAAGAGTAAAACAGGAGCAGTGCAAGATAAGTTTTAGACTATGGCTTATGTTTATATTTCAAACTTAACATTTTTTAGCTCTGACCTTGCAAAGGGCAATAGCTCAATAAACATCATTCACAGAAAAAATAAATGTAACCGTGCCTGACCCCCATTACCTTTCACAAGTCAACAACACTACCTAGGAGAGGGTATAGAAATTCTGTAAATAGACAATGCTTGACTCTAATGTATTTTTGCAGGTACTCAATGACCTATGGATCAAGGATTTCTTAAGCCAGAAATGATTCTTCATAAAATAATATCACATTCATAAAATAATAGTCCTGAACTGACATTTCTCATTAGTTTATTTGCTTTTTAGAGCTCTGAAAACTTCTGACTACTTTTAATGCAGAAAGCCACCCCCTAGCTGACGTACACACTGTTTTGAGAAGTTGCCATCTTATGTCTGTTCTAAAACTGAGACCTGGTCAATATTTTCAATAACTTACAAGCCTTTTACAAGGAGAAAGGACTGTGAATCCTTCTAGCTAATTTATCAACTCTGGTCTACCTGTTCTGTCAGCAGCCCCACCTCGGGCAGCTCTAGTCAGTCATTTTATAATTTGAATGCAATTTCATACCATTGATCAGCTCTCTTGCCTCCTCAAGGACCTTTTCTGGCTCTCCTTCTGGTATTAGATGAACTACTACTACACATGGGATTTGCAGTTTAGAACACAAATTTGGCCACTAACAGATTATTTCTCCTTTTTCTTTCCTCCAAGTTCTCTTTCCAAAGTGGTGACAGCTCCTTCAGAGTTCATTATCATGCCTGTGACAATTAACAAGTCATTGACAATTGTTTGTCTTTCATTTACATCACTTTATGTCTATACACAGTGACTTTCTAGTGTCAGCTAGGTCACTTGACCACGTGCTTGTCTAGCACTGTGAAATTCCTTCCCGGCTCTTTGCTGTCAACTTTTTCTTTTACATCTGCAAACATTATTATATCTACTTTGGTATTATATCTATGTTTGGTTTATATTTTAGGGCACTTTGTTTTTATAAGCCACCCAGATAGGATTTTATAATAACTTCAAATTTTAATCAAAACACTGACACATTGTTGTCACCAGTAGGCATTTGCAACTAGATTATCCAGGTCTATACTCTGAAACAAATCCCCCCTAGTTTTTTTTTTTTTTTTTTTTTTTTCCTCAAAAAAATAAAAAAAAATAAAAGATAAAGAGAAGAAAAACAAACAAAAAACCAACCAAACAAAAAAGACCCCACAAGTCTAATGAAAGGCATGCCTGCCCACAGCAGGGGCATTGGAACTAAATGGTCTTTAAGGTCCCTTCCGATCCAGCCCATTCTATGACTATATGATAAAATAATCAGCAATGTTTGGCTAAAGCATTTTGTAATTCCCATCTTAGGACAATTTACTACAAAAACATTATTTCATTCAGTTGTTACTTTTGATTATTATTTTGGGGGGGGGTATTTTGGAAGGTGATAGAAAATGGAAATGTATATTTGAATTTATATATTCATATGGAAATATTGATTTGGTATTAATATTTGCAGTCAAAAAAAATATTTTTAGTGTGAGTTTTAGAATGTTTTCAGTGAAGTATTTCCATAGAATTTTCAGTTAGTTGAGGTGTTTTCATACACATCTAGTAAGTACGTTTCGCTTTACTTTTAAGACCTCTGTTTCTCTGATATGAGTAAACCCAAATGTTCATTAACTTTATAGCTGCATTTATGCATTCAGATGTTTTAACCATTTGCTTTAGAGGCAGACAACTTTGAAATTTAAGCTTAGCGGTAATAAGAGTTATCTCGATGGTCTTGGAAGGTCAGAGTAAAAGACAGAAAGAAGACAAATGTAATGCTTATATTTCAAAGGGAATATGGAGTGCCCAGAAACACAAGACCCATGGGTCTTCAGGTCTCAGAAAAATCATTTGAACCAGTTCATTTTTAAAGGGACTTGGAAGAAAGGAGAGGTTGCAGAACGAGGCCTTGTTTTTAATGAAACAGAAGCATATCAAACCTCCAGAAGCATGATGGCAGCAATCGAACAAAACTGGTTTGAAAACTACAGTTCTGTCACTAGAACTCAGTGGCCATCTGGTGTCTTTAAGGAAGTGCTGGTAAAAACAAATTTAATCATTAATTGGACTCTCACATTCATTTCTTACTACCCAATAAGCCTAAGATCTTCTCAGTGCCACATGATTACCAATTTTGAATATTTCTTTAATCCAGTCCAGACTCCATTCACTAAGCTTCTCAGTCTTTCTTAATGATGCATTTTTTTCTGCATATGATCTTTTTCCTACTTTGTTCTCACATTGTAACTGTAATTACTGATGACTCAGCAACTTTATTTTTAGATTGGAGGAAGAACAAGCAACTACTTTCAAGATAACTTTGAGTTGTTAAAAGAAATATGGCCAAATGTGTGTAGCCACCCCTGAAGCCTGTTACAACAGAGAATAATTAAATATAAATAGATTTTTAGGCATGTTTTGGATTCTTGGACTTCCTAGAAAGTAAGTTAGTGCACTAACATTAACTCTTTATGCTAATATGAGGGATTTAGTGTTGCATGTATCTGCTCCATGCTGAAATGTTCTTGCACTTCAGAAAAAGGATTATTATTAAAACATTTATGAGGTGTTCTACTCTTCATTTTTCCAGAAGTTGTATTTAATCTTTATTTTTTAAATTGGAATTGTGAGTAATCTGTGCTCTAAGGTGACACATGAAGTAAGGAACTGTGCCCTACTTTGCACTGGTTTTGCTGAATAAGCTTGAGAAACTTACTTTTAAAAAAAAATCCCCCAAAAAATCTATTTTTAACTTCAAAATTACCAAAATATCATATGGGAATCAGCATTGTTCCCTGGCATTGTGTCTGAGAATCAGCTTTGTTCAGACTCAACTGAATAACACTTTTTGAGAGCTAAAAACAGCCTAACCCCTTCTGCAGCAAGATCTGGCAGCAGTGTACTAATCAGCTAACAGTGCAGAGGCAAGCTGCTAACGAAGACAGCTTGTCTCCTCAGAGGTTTAGGCACTGGAGTGAGATAACTAAGACATAAATTTATAACCTATTAAATTAGACTGCATAAAATTCTGTCCCACTTCAGTTCTCTAGTAGCTGTTTCTTTTCTATTACCAGAAGCATAGAAATTAGAGGGAGACATAGCATTCACTTCAACTGGTGAGCAGTTCAGCAGCTTCGTCACTACATCAGCAGATAACAGATGATGGAAGGGTCTTATGAAACAAGCAAGCACAGTTAAAGGATCTAGCATTTCCTGTAGCTCAAAAGGGTAACAAAAGTGCTGCATTTTTTAACTCATGAACTGAGAACTACAGAGAACTTCAGTAAACACAAATTCAGATTTTTCAGAAACAGATGTAGCAGAACTGACAGTAAAATTGGCTGCAAATAGCTAGCCTGGGTAAAATTGCAAGGCTGTTCTGGTATACTGCTAAGGAACAGCATTGTATCTATATACATTTGTGCTCTCTTAAGTCAGTAAAGAAATTTCCACTGATTGAAAAGATAGCTTTCAGGCTTTATATTCATGCACAATTACAATGGTAAAAGAAGTAGTATGTGCACAGAAAAAAATTAACCTATTAGTTTTCTTGGAGGTTGTTAAATAAATATCTTCTGTTTAATAAGATACCATACCATGCAGAGCTGTATTAAATTTCAGTCTGTTATATATTTCTACAGAATTCTGCACTGCACATCTATGGCTTTCAGAGCACTGTAGTCAGCATCAGAGAAGTTTTTGTTAATGTGAAGGTTGCTGTTAAACTAAGTATATCAGCAACTAATCTTAGCTGAGCAAAAAGACTGCCAAGAGCTATTTTAAAAATTGTTTACTAAACAGTAAGAATATTTCTACCCCTACAAGCTCCAAGTTTGTGCATTGCTGCTGATAGGAAAGATATACGAGCTGTAAGACTCATCTCCTCTGAGTTTCCATCTACTCTTCATAAATGCTTATTCTTTACCTTCATTCATGTTACACTTCTTTTATGATCTGCTAAAGCAGAAATGAAAACAACCAAACTATGAATCAATGAAATAGCACATTTTCTTCTTTTATATTATAAAAACTTGCACTTTTTTTTATTTACTAGTCAGTAAATCTAAGCACATTATGTGCAAGAGGAATAAACATTGCAAAAACTTTCTGTAGGAAAACCATTAGGAAAAAGCCTGTGATTTTATAGTTTGCTATTGCTGTTTAGCAATTGGGCTAAATCTATGTAAAACCTATACTGAAAGCACAAATAATTAAATCTGAAGGTATTTAGGCAGTCTGTCTGTCTGCTGAGATAGTTGTTTATCAAGGTGACCAGAATTGTCTCATAGGTTCCTGGTCTTCTCTTGGCTGTCTTCTACCCATCTGTTTTCTTACACTTGGGGCGTGTCAGGTTTGGGCAATTCTGAATCTGTTCTCTGATGCTTTAGGCCAGAAACCTGTATCACAGCTGTCCCTGGGGCCGAACCTGAGCTCGTGTCCCTGCTGCACCAGGCAGCTTTAACACCCAGCGAGCTCCCTAGGAGCAATGCCATCTCTTCTGGCCTTGTACAGGGGTTATTAGGGGTACCCAGCTCTAGGACAAGGGCTCTCAGCTGCTATAAATGTGAAAAGAACAGCCAAAACAGGGCCACTTCATGAAGTGCCATGACCATTTAATTTCCCAGGGGTTTAGCTGTTTTGAGAAACTCCATCTCACAGTGCACTTTTCATAATTGCCTTTCTCAGGAGCTGCTTTCTCTGCCACTGGTCCCATCCCTGGCTAACTTGTTAATTAACATTTTTTTTTTCTGCTGACAACCAGGACAGACTTAGCAAATTCCTTGGTGTCTACAGGCAGTAATTTGAAAACTACTGATCATTATATTCACTGCTAACAGAGAAAAAAAACCTGTATGCAGCCTTTTAATTCAGGCCTGCTGTAGACACCAAGATTTTTTTTCATCACTGGAAGTCTTTTTTTCTGACATTTACCTCAAATCTTTCCTAGCAATCCCACGTATTCCCAATCCCCCAGATTATTGATATGTTTATCATGCTATATCTTTCTTCAGTTTAAGCAATCTTCAGCAAATATTGAATTCTCAGTAGGCTATAAAGGAAGTTAACTACTTCTAAGTTAGACCAAACTTTACATGGTATTAAGATGCAGAGTATTCCCATTCCTATGTGAGGATTAAGAAGACAAGTAGTAAAAGTTTTTAAAAGTTGTAGTAAGGGATTTCTGAGTCTGCTGAATTACATTTAGAATGTAATTGATCTTTATAATTCAAATTATTATTCCTTAAGCCTTTGGAATTTAATTTAGTTACTTCTCTGCCTTTCATGCATCACTTAATCGCTTTTTGGAGAAAAATAATCAATGTAAAAAGATGCATTTCATGACTACTAAAAATGTAATTCCATAAAGATTGATTAAACTTTTGGGAAATACTCCAATCTACCAGAAACCTTGAATACCCACAGCTCCAACTAAATTCAGAGTGATACATGTCTGTTCAGTACCTCCAAAAAATCAGGCCCATAACCAGCTCCTCCCCTCTCCAGTTCTGTGGTATCACTCAGAAAACTTCTGCTAATCTTACTGAGAGACACGGTCAAGGACTCAGGCACACTTCCTCGGGAACAGGCGCTGCAGCTGGAATGAAACTCAAGTAAACTGAGTTTGCTCCCTTCCAAATTGAATAATAAATTTCACAGACATTTTTCAGAGGATTTTTAACCCACACTGTGTTTTCAGTTAGTGCTGCAATACTGTTGGGAATGTTTATACTGGCCCAGACCTGTCATACAGACCATTGTCTTATCTGCGGATGGTGACTGGCAATACCAACTCCTCAGTAACAAAGGAGGGACTTTCCAAGCCCAGGTTGTTAAAAAGTATCTCAAAACCGTGTCACAACGTGTCACAATGTTCTCTCTTCCTTGTAGCTCTTTATTTTAGCATTTACTCTCATCGTCTTGACTATTTTTCATATCTGTATCTGTTAAACTATTTACTCCAAGATGAAAATCAGGATACCGGAGATTGGAAGGACGTTATTGCAGTTCTGTGAGAGGAGACGCTGCCCACGGTGCCCACTGGCAAACAGGAATGAAAAGCAGAAATTCTGGGGTAGGAGCCACCCACAATATCTCCCAGTGCTTCCTCCCTCAGTTCTCCCAGCCCCTAAAGCCAGAGTTGCACTCACAGGCTGTGCATGCCCAGCCTGGGGGACACCGAGGTGACAATGGTTCGTGACGAACGGGCGCCCTTTGGGTGCTCTGCTGCCATGCCCAGCCTGGGGGACACCGAGGTGACAATGGTTCGTGACGAACGGGCGCCCTTTGGGTGCTCTGCTGCCATGCCCAGCCTGGGGGACACCGAGGTGACAATGGTTCGTGACGCCCGCCACAGCAGATCCACTGCGCTGCAGTAGAGGGGGAGAATTCCCGCCTTCCAGGGGAGGCATTCCCGCCTTCCAGGGGAGGCATTCCCACCTCAACATGAACGTGTGTTAACCCACTGAGCTCTGTGTTCTGTGGGCTTCCCCCAGCCCCGACGGATCAAGACTGTGGCTATGCCTTTGAACAATGGGCACAGAAATTGCAACAATCAAGTCTCCTGGCTAAACCCACAGGTGGAGATATCTTTCTAATCCACAGGTGGTGACATCTTTCTATTCTTATCCTTTCTATCTCTTTCTTCTCCTTCTACACTTTCTTAAGTGATATCTTTCTACTTCTGTATCGTTGCATTTCTATACATAATAATAACCAAAACAGCTACATACCTCCTTTCCATTGCATCAAAATTGGTCTAAAACCCTCTGTATCTTATGGGATACATAAGTCTTCATATATCTCGTAGCTTAATTCCACCAAGTTTGAAAAATAATTTCTTTTGCAAGTTTTAAATTAATGATATTTCAGAAAAATATTTCTTTGTTCCCTTTTTTATGAGGTAATGAGAGCAGAATTTCATTATCTGTCAATTCTGAATTGTTATTTTTTTCATTTTCTCTCCTTAACCCTGCACAGGTCCACCTAAAATAGACATTCCCCATCATTTGAGCATCATAATTAGAGATTTTCAAACACCTAATCACACTATGACCTTTTTCTGATTGCTCTTTTATTTGAGAATATCCTTCCTTAGATAGGATAACAGAGACCTGAGCAGTAGTTCATGTGAGAACAACAGTATTTATTAATTTCTATTTTCTTCTTTTTCCATGTTACTTTCTTGTTCACTTTTATCAGCAGAGGAACTGTGAGCACCTTTACTCTTTAGACTATCCCCAAAGTTATGCAGATCCTTCTCTGTGTACCTGTTATGCAGATCCCTCTCACAAGAACAGTGGTCAGGTACAGTGAGGCAGAGTTTCAGGTGTCTCTCGAAGATTTCAGAAATGCTCCTCTGCAGCTGTGCCAAGAGCAGTACAGACCTGTCCCCCAAAATGAAGGGGTCAGTGTGGCTGGACTGATCAGAGCCAGCAGGGCTCTGTTCCCTACTGCAGGCCACTACTCTGGTGTCCTATTCCCCTACAGCCTATATTATTCAGCATTCCTTGACATTGCACACACTTCACTACATATTTTATAACCCTGAATTTGACTATTCTAAATAACTGCCTGCCATCTGCAGATTTGACTAATGAGCAAATCTCTTTCTCTCCCTATGTATTCTTTATATATAGTACTTAAATGAAGAACACTTTGGCATTCAGCTGTTAACCTTGTGTCATGATTGGAGTGGAGAAAAGGTGAGAGGCTAAGTTAAAAAACTGTCAGATCACTCTGAAGTAACCATGCACGGTTTACTTACCCTGATGGTAACACTTCGATGACTACTAGGTTCTTCAACTTTGAAAAATTATCTTTAAAAAGAGAAGGCACGAAATGAGATAAAAAGTCAGTGGCTGATCAGCATGACCTAATTTACCTGAGGATTTTCCACTGGGCTTTAATGGGACATTCAGCCTTAATTAGTATATTATCCCCAAAAAGCACCCATCCAAACCCTTCATATCACAGGCCATAACCAGTCTTGAAAACTAGATGTACTTGGTTAAAAAAAACCATATTCAAATCTAGGATAAGGTTATCAGAAGGAGAGTTTTAGTACGTGGCTTGTCGGATTAGCCCCAA
Source organism: Promerops cafer (assembly GCA_013398275.1). Classification (NCBI taxonomy): domain Eukaryota; kingdom Metazoa; phylum Chordata; class Aves; order Passeriformes; family Nectariniidae; genus Promerops; species Promerops cafer. Next base: position 81,693 of record VZSE01005023.1, on the reverse strand, counting down.
ATAATGTCCTTGACTGAGACAGATAATATTCTTTTTGGACTGAGGAGAGAGAATGCCAGACTGTCTTCACTGAAGAAAGGGATGAGACTGAGACTGATGCAGGAGGAAAGCTCCACGTAAATCATTTAGCAGGGCCACAAGTGAAAGGAGTCCAAGTAAAAGCTCTGTAAGGATGCCTCTGTAAGGAGGTGGGGAAGGCAGGGAAAGGAGCCACCACCAAGGGAGAGAGAGTATGCCATCTTATCAGAAGGGAAAAAAATGGGGCAAATAGGTAACAGGGTTTAAATAGATGAGCTGGTGCAAGAGAGCACAAAAAGAAATGACCAACCAGTGTCTGGGCTATAGAAGTTTATTACTGCCAAGGGAAAGGTGAATGCTCTCTGCTGTGTCCTGTCTCCCAGAGAGGCATGCAAGGACAAAATCACATGAAAAGGTTAGTCAGAGCCACTTTCTGCTGTTATATTTAGCTTATTTGAAGGACCTCAGATACAGACACTAGTTAGTACAGTAAAATGAGTCCTGATGGACTGTAGTTAAGAGATTGACACTCTTGCAGAGCACAGAGGAGGGAAAATCAGATTCCTGTGATATATTAGCCTGTGGGATACTCTCCTAAGAGAAATCATACTTATCTGAAGTGCATGGACCTGAAGGTGCATGGATAACCAGTACAATTTATGGAAGAGTGTGCAGGAAGTCAGTACTGACCCCATATTGACCCAAAGAAATGCAAAGTGGCCTGAGACCCTTCCTCCTGCTCCAAACTTCAAGCTTGGGTTCCAAGCACTCCTCTGTGAAACAAGACGTGAACAAATATCTTGCCTGTTCCAAACCTCAGACAGTAAGTACACATGACTAAAAATGGATGTTCTCTGCACCTTCTTTACACTTGTTTTTTCATGTTCTGCAGTTTAGATGCCATTTCTTACACGTTTCATACCACTGTATTCTAACTTATTCTCGGGAGTAACTAAAATCTCGTTGTCCCTCCATCTGGGCTTCTTGAAAGTAGAGGGAGCCACGGCCATAGATGCAGTGATGCAGTGCTGAATATCAATTCGTAGTCTCTTAAGCTCCAGCTGTATTATTCCAGCTAAAGTGTACTATAAGGAGGTATTATTTAATGATTGGAAGAGAAAAAGAGGTATTAAAACAAATATAAACAAGAACAAAACTTCTATTTTCCTCCCTTTCCAAAGCCCTTACTAATTTTGCAAAGAATCCAATTTGATTAGAATAAAAGAGCTCATTGGAATTAATATACAGCATTTTGTTTTCCTTGCCTGTATAGATTGCTTTCAGTTAGAGTTTAATTTGTTAAGAAAAGTGTCCTGACAGAGCCTTACTAAAGGAAAATGCACTACTGCACTCAATCATTGCATTATTATAGACCAAAGTGAACACAAAATATCCGAAGAATGCTTAAGGGGGACACAAGCTTCATTAGGAAAATAATCCACTGCAATATGATAAAACATAAGGTAGCTATTCACTGTACCATGGCACAGATGAGGACTTTATTTTAAACTCATAGCAGATTGAATTTTTGCATGATGTTTTCTTTAAACTGCCTTCCTTAATCTAGAAATACATTAAGATACTCATCTGCCAGCTGTGCTGTTTTCAGCTGTATCAAACTGATGATTAGTATCCTCCTGACGTTATTTTCTTCACATGAAATAAAACATGACTGTCACAGAAAAGGAAAAAATCTGAAGTTGCTTATGTCTTGTCCTGGGGTTTTTATCTTATCCTTTAATTACTTCCACAATTAACAGGTCTGCTACAATTAAGCATATTTGCAAATATGTTTGGTGCAGAAATGTAAAAACGTGAGTTTGCCAAGATTAGAAAAAAAGCCACTAACATTTCAATCTTACAAATTTGTAGAATTGCTTTCCACAGCCACCAAAAATGACTTTATTCGGTGTGAAAGCTTATGACATTCTGTCATACACTGATGGTCAAATCCAGCCTGCTGACATCAGAAGGCAAAAAGCATTTTTGACTGTCTCTGTTCTTCATTCTCAGCCTCCAAGGTTGTTTCAAGAACTCCCTATATCAGTGTAAGAATGAGACTGGCTATACTTTATGCTTAAAGATCCATTTTATCCTGACATACTGTTGACAATTGCTAAGTATTAAATCCACTAGGATTTAATTTTTCTTTTACTTTGGTACAGATGACAGAGTAATCAAAACCACTGAAGTAAGTGCAACAAAAATTTTACTTTTCTGTCTCATTTTTAAGCATATACTGCATACAGTTTTTGATCCCAAGTGCGAAATATAACTCACATGTCTATAGGATGCCAAAATCCCTTAGTCCATCTAAGCTACATCTGTATTAGTAAGCAATACAGACCAACAGAAGTGGCTCTGTAAAGTAAAATAGCAGGTGAGGACCTGGCATCCTCCCTGCTCAGACTGAATGGGGTTTTTTCTGCATCAAACTAGCTGTGTTCTGCTCTCACAGACTGACTGCCAACTCACCACTGGTGAACTCCTGGAGTGCATCTTCCAGTTAAGTTCCACACAAAGGGAATCATGCTCTGAGGCTGCTCCATGGTGCAAACTGAAGCACAGTACAGAGTACTTCTGAGAGGTTCACTGAATTCAGAGGGTGATCCATGAATATCCTGCTAGCTTTATTCATCCCTCAAAGCTAAAAGCCCCTGGAGTGCTGCTCTATATGTATTTCTGAGGATGAATCCTCAGACTTAGCAGACTGCACTACATCCCACTTTTCTTCTTAACACATTGGGTGGCACTACAAGAACACAAGTTATTGTGGCACAGCCCACCAGGAGAAGGCTTCTGCCAGAACAGATTTCAAAACTGCTTTAATCTGGCAAACACTTTTACCTTTCGCTTCAGAATGGGTGGGAGGGCTTCAGATATCTGTGATAAAAATTACTAATCCTGGGTGAGACCTCAAGGACACATGGCTTCCTGATATGGATTTTTTATCTTAGAGAAGTTACAGGTTGAAGTCCTTCACGGCTCACCACTGCTCCCCACAAAAGCTCAGTACAGTGATAGGACAGGTGTATGTCCATCATCACTGGCTTCAGCAGCTGCCAGAAGGAATTTGCAGTAAGTAGATTCTCCATGACTCTTTTGTCCTTGGCCATTTTGCTGAGGCACCGGTGGCTCTGACAGTAGTTTTGCAGTGTGGGCACTTCTCTGTTTGATTGTAATCCACTGTCTTTCTTCACGTGTATCATCAAAAAGCCATCAGGTAAGGGGTTTTTTTTTGGTTGCTCTTTCACCTAGGGGCAGATCTGAATCACTGACCTTGGAATGAAGGGCTCTATATTTCATTATCAAGAGAAGCTGTAACTCAGGCTGTTGAAATACCTAACAATTTGATTTCTATAGACAGTCACTGAATGAACTTCTTGTTAACAGCAAAATGACACTACTCTGGTTTACCCACACAGACTATCTCTTCTTTTAAAGACAGAAATGTGATCTTCACCCAGATCATTGCAAATACTTCTGTTGATGTTATCCTTTTCCTTCATACCAGAAAAAGGTCCATCTCAAAGCCACCTCAAATCTTTCTCAAATGCAGGAATGTGGAGAAAACTGAATTTTCTCCTTTGATTTTAGATAAGAAAGAAAATTATGGCTAATAATAGGCTGTCATTTTTTCTTTTAGATGTGGTCACTTCAGCTCTAGTACTAGGCTTAGTGTAACTCTTCTTACTCTTCTCCAAAGGAGGAATACCAAAGGTAACAGCTAGATGTTTTGTACTTCATCAGACTGCAAGCTGGCAAATACACTTTAATCCATTGGCACAGTTCCTACTTTTCTATCACTATTCCCAGGGCAATGTCACTGTCACCTGGAGCAGTCACTGATAACCTGCACAATGTAGTTAATCTGTTTGTGACATGAAGGACAGGAGAGGGAATGGATATTCAATCTACAGTGCGAATAAGACAGCATCTCAGTGATAACACATGCTTGGCTTCCAAATTTTTAGGAACAAGAGAGAAGAACTGTCTTTAGCCATTTTTCCTTCTCAGAGGAAACCAGCCTTCTTCTAGAAAGTGAGATAAAGAAATGAGAAACTGTGAGGCAAGTAAAAGAATAATATCACAAGCAATGGAATATCTGAAATACCTTCTAGGTACATGGTCAGGACACGAGGAACAAACAGGAGTAACTCGAAGGCTTAACTGATGTGTATAATTGGTATCACAAATTCCTAGTGGAATATTGTATGTATACAAGGAAGCACCTAGGGAGGGTTGAGAAGCACTCGAGACGCAGTGGTAGAGGGGTTATTTATCAAGAGCACTTTCTGAGCTTTGGGAAAATCATATCCCGTGAATGACAGTTTCAATGGTTTTTGGGATAGAAAAAAGAGATTTTAAGGCAATATCTCCACTTCTAGGGACAACCTAAGGGAGGCAGCCTGTTGGTGACTTGGGGCATGACTTTACATATTTTGGAACAATTATATTGTAGGGCTCAAAATATTTGCTACATGTACTGGACAGAGTCTTTTCTTTGGAAGGAAAATTATTAGGACAGTAGCTATTTTAAAATTATTTTGCCAGAGGCAGAAAATCATTTGGGTTAAGGAGACACTGTTGGAAACAGAAATAAAAAGGGCTACAAAATATTGACAGCACTTTGAGAAAGCAGACATCAGCGGAAGTTATTTATTATCAGGTCTTTTGCATGGATAATTTAGGGTTTTTTTTTTTTAATGAGAGACCTCGTGGTTACTGGAAACATTATGCCAACGACACAACTGAAACTCCCTCAAAGAAAAGAATTCTAGTAGAAGACATTTTGACTCTATTAGTAGTAGTTTAGTGATCTGAAAATGGAAAAAGGACCTGCACACAGAATGAAAACAGGGACATGTATCTTAAGGATATAAAAGAATTGCTCAGATATGTTAAATTCAGCAAGTCTAGGGCTGAGTTGCAATTAACAGGGGACATAACAAGCAACAATGAAAGATTCTACATATACATGACACATTACAGAAGTAAAAGGAAGTATTAAGGAGATGAAATAATGAATGACATGAGGAAGGCCATTGCATCCAATGCACTCTTTCAATTTTCAAATAGATGTTAACTATGATCCAATACTTAATTAAATTAAATTTTTAAAGGGGATAGGGATGTCTTCCTGAATATGGGTGAGGACATTGAAAAAGATAGAGATTTTCAATTTAGCTTAGTTCAATGACTTTCAATTAAGTGTCCTTAACAAAGCAACCCCTGTAATCTCTGAATCATAGCACTTACCTTGGAGAGTTGTTGAAGAAGGGTAGAATTCCCTGAAGAGAAATAGAGGGCAATCACAATGTCACACTTCAAAAAGGGGAAAATATCTCTGCTTGGGAGGCTACAAACCAGTCCTTGAACTGTTCTTCCTTGAAAGATTCTGGGGCAATTTACTAAAAATTCTTTTCTAAGGCACAAAACAGTAAGATGGTAATAAAAAAGAGAAAACATGGACTTCAGGAGCAAATCATGTCAAGTCGTTGCAATTTCTTTCTTTGCTGGCCTAACTGGATAAGGGGAAAGTCACAGCTGTGATATATTTGGACTTTAATAAGACTTTCCTAATATCTAGAATAAATGTAAATGTTCTAGTATACAAACCAGATAACTAACTTCTAGATGAAATCATGTTTAGGTGGGCTGAAGAAAACTGTAGAGAACATGATCTATGAGGGGAGATTAAGGAAAACCTCAACAGTTTTGCCTAACAAAGAACTGGAACAATAACATTTTCTAGTATATCAGAATTTTTTGTATGCAATCATCTACATGAATATATTTATGAGGCAATGTACATTAAAGACAGAAAAGCTTGAATTGCAACGTAGGAGATTGGGGCTTGATATTGGAACAAACATTTCTCCTTTTAAGAATAGCTGAAAAACCATAATGAACTGCCTGCTTTCTTTGAGCATGTTATACTTTTGGTCAGAGAACTTTTCTTTCACTTGCTATGCATGAGTGGTGATAGCAGTATTTCAAATAAGTCCTGTTGGCTTCAGCTATGATTGCTTCTTGGATCAACCAAAAGCCTGCTAAAACTTGAGAATTATGCAACTAACACTATAAGGACTTATAGAGACAACTAATCTTTAACTCCAAAATTTATGAGAAAATAGTTCCTTGATTAGCAGCAACATACCCTTGAGCTCAGCTGCAGCTCCCTGTTTGGTTTGGCACATCTATATAGACAGTTCTGCTTTCCTGATCACTCAGAGCTGGCCATCCTGAGCTGCAAGGTATATAAATCCCTTTTAAGCCCCTGTGGGATTCAGAACAATGCCCAGATATGCAGAAGGTGCAGACTTCACCACACACTAAAAGTACAAGGAAGAAATTTCACGGAACAAAAAGGCAACCAGCCTATGTTTTGTACCATAACCCTCTGCTTTTAATACTTATAAAATGTGTCCCTGAGGAAGCTCCTGCTATACTCTTCCAGAAGCTGCTCTAAATCTCAGGGTTGAGACTGACTCTAAGTCAGGTTTGGTGCTCACCTCCAGAAGTGTTACTCCCAGAACCAAGCTGGGGCCTGCCTGACTGTGTAGCAAGTGTGTATTGTCCTGTACCCTTCCCAGGATGCAGAGGCTCTCAGTAAGGCTGTGATATCTTTAACTGAGATCTTCTCATACACAACAGAGTGTAAAGATTGGGATGGAGAGTCACTCCTGAGTCCCCAGCAGACTGAATTTTCCCATTACTCCATCACACAGTCCCCAGAGTGCGTGGTGTCCTAAGTGTTTTGTTAGACTTCACAAGCATTTCTCAAGCTGATAGTGTTCTACGTGACCAAAAGCAAGGCCTAGTGAGTGGAACTAACAGCATGTCAATACAATGATTTAGCATATTCACTGAAACACTCTGCATGCACAGGGTGTCTGGTTTCCTGTTGCAGAATGAGAAATATCCAATGAGGGAGAATCCAGAAAGCAGTCAGACAAATGGAAAAGCACGTGATGTAAAAATATGACCTATTTCAGCATCAGCTGTTCAGAGTATACAATATAGTCAGTGGTAAATAGTCTCAGTTTTTTAATATTTCTGAGACTTACTTTAAAATGCTAGGAAATAAATTATTAGAAAACTAAAATTTAATGCATTGGTTATCTAATTCCTGAAATAATAGTGATAACCTACCATTCAAGCATCCTTGTTTCCTTTATAAACCTCCTCATTTACATGTGACAATCTCCATTGCTCATTCATTTCAAATAGCAGCCATTTGAACCTTTCTTTCTGGTTTTTGGTGTTTGGGATGGGGAACATTTTGTGATTTTTTTGGTTATATTTTCCTTAAAATAGAGCATTTTCACTTAATATTCTGACATCTTTGTTTCTTCTATTTATAAATACTCACCAGATTTTCTTAAATAATTTCATTATTCAGATTTTTTTGGTGGAATTATTTCTTAATACAGCTCTTTCCTGTATTTTCCCACTAGAACCTGACATTCCTGTAAGAAAAATTGAGTTGCTTGAACTGAAGTTATGAATTACATATCTATTTTTTCTACATACCATCCAGACTTTTATATAAGTTTTCATTTTTGTAGAAATCTTACAAGAACTGCAGATAAACAATAGAAAAATTACATCTGATCACAACTCACTATATAGCTTTTTTTTCTGATGGCAGGTTTGAATGTTTTGCGAGAGCTTTCTGATTACTGCATCATTTTCTAAAAGATACCAGAGTTTTTGACCACACTGTCTAGTAACTTAAAAAGAGGGCAGGAGGAAAAGAATGAAAATGAGGACAGAAAATAAATCCTTTTAACCAGGGTTCTAGTGCCTTTGCAAAATATTATTATCCAAAAGTGTGTGGAAGGACAAATATCTAGGTGAAAGCCTATTTGTGAAGCTATCACGAATAGGAATGACATTCCTGCTAAGAGCTGTATTAAAGAATTGGTGATAAACTTCACTCCTCTGCTCACTCCCTGGTCAGGAACCGAGACTTGACCCCCTCTGTTGTTTTTTTTTCTCATTCCCTCTTTTCCGCTTGTCGTGTCCTTCCCTCGTGGGGTTTCTCTACCGCCCGGCTGCACGGGAAGATGGCAGAATTGACCATGGAGGGTCACCCACGGACGGGCCTGGGTCAGCAAAATCTCCTGCTCCACCTTTGAGGGGATTGTCATGGTTTGGTGCTGGCCCAATGCCAGTGCCCCCATGAAAATGTATTTTCTTTAACTAACTGCTGTGAGACGTGACCAGGAACAGAGCAGAGCAGGCTTAAACTTAGAAAAA